>JAWMAR010005222.1:0-33447 GCA_036785375.1 Leucoraja ocellata | reverse complement strand
CTAGCAACGGAATATAAAGAGCAGCATATAAAACAAACATTAAAAGAATTGAAATGAGAGAAAAAACGGTTGGAGTCCGGGGCGGCGGTCGTGCCGTAGACGGGGCTCAAGTGACCCATGTCTGCCCCGCCAGCTCACGGCCCCAGAGCCGCGGCTCCCCGCCTCCTGGCAGCGGACACAAGAGGCATGTTAACCGTGATATAGATGCCGGCTCAGACTGACAACCCCGCCCGTCAATGATCCCACCCAGACCCGCACAGGAGCTCTCTCACCCGGCCGGGCCCGTGATCCATGGAGCCCGGGGCAGGTGGAGCCGTGACCCCGGGATGTCCCGCCGCTTACTCCCGGAGACGCACATTCCCGTATCGCCCGAATCCCGGGTTCCCGCTAATCCGGTCCCCGTCCCGGGTCCATCCCTCCTCACCCCTCCCCACCCCCACCCCTCCCCACCCTGCACCCCCCCACCCTGCACCCCCACCCTGCGCCCCCACCCTGCACCCCCACCCCCACCCTGCACCCCCACCCCTCCCCACCCCCACCCCCACCCCCACGCTGCACCCCCCACCCCCACCCTGCACCCCCACCCCCACCCCGCACCCCCACCCCGCACCCCCACCCCACCCCCACCCCCACCCCCCACCCCCACCCCCACCCTGCACCCCCACCCCCACCCCCCACCCCCACCCCCACCCCCACGCTGCACCCCCCACCCCCACCCCCACCCCCCACCCCCACCCCCACCCTGCACCCCCACCCCCACCCCCCACCCCCCACCCCCCACCCCCACCCCCCACCCTGCACCCCCACGTGTTAGAATTAGAAACCCTGGTCAGGTACCAGAAATTGTACTGGGAGAATTAGAAACCCTGGTCAGGTACCAGAAATTGTACTGGGAGAGCAGCATCGTTAGCCTGACAGAGACGTGGTTGACGGAAAATACGCCCGATTCTCTGGTCAGTTTTACCGGCTTCAGGACGATACGAGCAGACAGGGACACCGGAGCTAGCGGTAAGCAGAAAGGTGGGGGCTTTTACTGCTCGTCAACAACAAGTGGTGTAACCCTAATCACGCTACTATCAAAGAACAGATATGTAACAAGGACATTGAACTTTTAGCGGTTAGTTTAAGACCATATTACCTACCCAGGGAGTTCACTGTGGTGGTAGCCATTGTTGTTTACATTCCTCCATCTGCCAAGGCGGAAGTCGCGTGTGACGTGCTGCACACCACTATCGCTGGACTTCAGTCCAAGTACCCAGAGGCGTTCATTGTTGTGTCTGTAGATTACAACCATGTCTGCCTCTCTAAGATTTTGCCCACTTTTAAACAGTTTATTGACTGTACAACTAGAGGTGATAAAACGCTGGATCTCTTGTATGCAAATGTGAATAATGCATACAAATGTACTGCACTGCCCCCTCTTGGTTGATCAGACCACGACATGCTACATCTCTCTCCCTCCTACACCCCAGCTGCCATGAGGCTGCCTGTCACCACCAGAACATCAAGAGACTGGTATCCTGAGGCTGATGAAGCCCTGAGGTGCTGTTTTGAGACAACAGATTGGGATGTGTTCTGTGAGGAGTATGGGGAAGACATTGACGGCCTAACAGAATGCATTACCCATTACATCAATTTCTGTTATGATGACATCATGCCATCCAGGGTAATTCGTTGCGACCCTAATAACAAACCATGGATTACCAGTAGCCTGAAGGCCTTACTAAATGAGAAGAAAAAGGCTTTCAGGGAGGGCGGCAGGAATAAAATCAAAGAACTTCAAAAGGAACTGAAGGTGAGGATTAAGGAGGGGAAAGAAGCATATAGGCTCAAACTGGAACGACAGCTGCAGCAAGATGGAGTGAAGCAGGTATGGGCTGGAATGTGAAAGATCACGTGTATGAAGCAGAAGGGCGGTACACTGCCTGATGGTGAACAGAGTCTGGCTGATGATCTGAACAGTTTTTTCAACAGATTTGACTGCCCAACACCATCCCAGCCTCCCCCACCTGGTCTGCTGACCATTGCTGCTTCCTCTCCACCTCCCCTCCCTCTCTCCAATACTCCTGAGATGTCATCTGCACGGGGTCCCCCCTTCCCACCTACTACTACACCACCAGCCCCACCTATGACTCTTCATACTGTGCAGGTCAAGATGATGCTGGACAGACTGAAGCCAGGGAAAGCAGTGGGGCCCGTGACATCAGCCCAAGGCTACTGAAGACTTGCTCCTCAGAGCTGTGTGGTATTCTAACACACCTGTTCAACCTGAGCTTGCGTCTGCAGAAGGTCCCAAGGCTGTGGAAAACATCTTGCCTGGTACCTGTCCCAAAGAAGACCCATCCCACTCACCACAATGACTACAGACCAGTAGCGCTCACTTCACATATTATGAAGACATTTGAGAGACTTGTCCTCTCCTACCTCAGGACTAGTGTGTCAACTCAAATGGATCCTTTACAGTTTGCATATCAGCCCAACATCAGTGTTGATGATGCCCTCATTTACATGCTGCAGAGGGCGTACACACATCTGGACATCCCTGATGCATCTGTAAGAATTACATTCTTTGACTTCTCTAGCGCCTTTAACACAATTCAGCCTCGACTGCTAGGGGAGAAGATGGAGAAGATGAAGGTGGATCCATTAATGGTACTGTGGTGTTTGGATTACCTTTTCCTCAGACCACAGTATGTGCGCCTACAGAACAATGTCTCAAGCACCATCATGAGCAGCACAGGGGCTCCACAAGGAACTGTGCTGGCTCCATTCCTGTTTACCATCTACACAGCGGATTGTCAATATAACACCAACAGCTGCTTTTTGCAGAAATTTTCAGATGACACAGCTGTTGTCGGCCTCATCAAAGGGGGCAATGAGGAGGAGTATAGAGACACAATTAACAACTTTGTGGAGTGGAGTGCACACAATAATCTCCATCTCAACACCACAAAAACGAAGGAGATAGTTGTGGATTTCAGGAGGGGGAGGAGGAGGATTCAACCAACACCAATCACCATCAGGGGCACTGAGGTGGAGGTGGTCGCCAACCACAGGTACCTTGGTGTGCAGCTTGACAGTGAGCTGGACTGGAAGAGTCATATGGAGGCGGTGTACAGGAAGGGACAAAGTAGACTGTATTTTTTAAGGAGGCTAAAGTCATTTAATATCTGTCAACCCCTACTGTGCAGTGTCTACCATTCAGTGGTGGCCAGTGCTCTGTTTTTTGCTGTGGCCTGTTGGGGAGAAGGCGCCCGAATAGCGGACAAAAACAGACTGGATAAGCTGATCAGGAAGGCCGGCTCAGTGGTTGGGGCAGAGCAACTAACGGTCCAGCAGGTGGCAGAGGCCAGAACTCTGAAAAAACTAGGCTCAATAATGACCAACCCCACTCACCCACTCCACGCCCTGAAGGTGATCAAGTGCAGCATCTTCAGTCAGAGACTGATTGCACCAATGTGCAAAACGGAGAGACATAGGAAGTCTTGTATACCAGCTGCTATAAGGTTTTATAATGCACAAAATTTTTAACTTATTATGTATTGAAGATATCTGTTGAAATGTGTGGTGTTATGTCTGTCTTGAAGCTGTTGTGGCACTGTAATTTCCTGTAAAGGATTATTAAAGGTTATTAAAAAAAAAAAAAAAAAAAAAATTATTATCTACCACTGCCCCAGTGTCTCTCCCACACTGCCCCAGTGTATCTACCACTGGCCCAGTGTATCTCCCACACTGCCCCAGTGTACCTACCACTGCCCCAGTGTATCTCCCACACTGCCCCAGTGTATCTACCACTGCCCCAGTGTATCTCCCACACTGTCCCAGTGTCTCTACCACACTGCCCCAGTGTCTCTCCCACACTGCCCCTGTGTCTCTACCATTGCCCCAGTGTCTCTACCACTGCCCCAGTGTATCTCCCACACTGCCCCAGTGTATCTACCACTGCCCCAGTGTCTCTCCCACACTGCCCCAGTGTCTCTACCATTGCCCCAATGTCTCTACCACTGCCCCAGTGTATCTACCACTGCCCCAGTGTATCTACCACTGCCCCAGTGTCTCTCCTACACTGCCCCAGTGTATCTACCACTGCCCCAGTGTCTCTCCCACACTGTCCCAGTGTATCTACCACTGCCCCAGTGTATCTACCACTGCACCAGTGTATCTACCACTGCCCCAATGTATCTCCCACACTGTCCCAGTGTATCTCCCACACTGTCCCAGTGTATCTCCCACACTGCCCCCATTGTATCTGCCACTGTCCCAGTGTATCTGCCACTGTCCCAGTGTATCTACCACAGTCCCAGTGTATCTCCCACACTGCCCCAGTGTCTCTACCACACTGCACCAGTGTATCTACCACTGTCCCAGTGTATCTACCACTGTCCCAGTGTATCTACCACTGCCCCAGTGTATCTACCACTGCCCCAGTGTATCTACCACTTCCCCAGTGGATCTCCCACACTGCTCCAGTGTATCTACCACTGTCCCAGTGTATCTACCACACTGTCCCAGTGTATCTACCACTGCTCCAGGGTCTCTCCCACTACCCCAGTGTCTCTCCCACTGCTCCAGTGTCTCTCCTACTGCTCCAGTGTCTCTCCCTCTGCTCCAGTGTCTCTCCCTCTGTTCCAGTGTCTCTCCCTCACTGCCGCCAAAGGCCAGGGGTACAGGGCCATTGTCTCGGCCTCACTGGAGCTGGCAGCGTCCCAGCCGACTCCATCCTCCACTGCATCTTGTTTCCCCGCCAGGCTGGGCTTGTCCATCAGTGAGCGGTGACCATTGGCAACGTCTGCTGAGAGAGAAGAGCGGGATCAGTGGGGAACCCGGTCACCCCGGCCTCACCGGGCCCGACAGAGCTAGTGTCACTCCCACTGTTCCAGTCACTCTGCACTGCCCCAGTGTCTGTACCACACTGTCCCAGTGTCTCTCCCACACTTCCCCAGTGTATCTAGCACACTGCCCCAGTGTCTCTACCACACTGCCCCAGTGTCTCTCCCACACTGCCCCAGTGTATCTCCCACACTGCCCCAGTGTCTCTACCACACTGCCCCAGTGTATCTACCACTGCCCCAGTGTCTCTCCCACACTGCCCCAGTGTATCTCCCACACTGCCCCAGTGTCTCTACCACACTGCCCCAGTGTATCTACCACTGCCCCAGTATATCTACCACACTGCCCCAGTGTATCTACCACACTGCCCCAGTGTATCTACCACACTGCCCCATTGTCTCTCCCACACTGCCCCAGTGTATCTACCACACTGCCCCAGTGTATCTACCACACTGCCCCAGTGTATCTACCACACTGCCCCATTGTCTCTCCCACACTGCCCCAGTGTATCTACCACACTGCCCCAGTGTATCTACCACACTGCCCCATTGTCTCTCCCACACTGCCCCATTGTCTCTCCCACACTGCCCCAGTGTATCTACCACACTGCCCCAGTGTATCTACCACACTGCCCCATTGTCTCTCCCACACTGCCCCATTGTATCTACCACACTGCCCCAGTGTCTCTCCCACACTGCCCCAGTGTGTCTACCACTGTCCCATTGTCTCTAACACTGCCCCAGTGTCTCTACCACACTTCCCCAGTGTATCTACCACTGCCCCAGTGTCTCTACCATTGCCCCAGTGTCTCTACCACACTGCCCCAGTGTGTCTACCACTGTCCCATTGTCTCTAACACTGCCCCAGTGTCTCTACCACACTTCCCCAGTGTATCTACCACTGCCCCAGTGTCTCTACCACACTGCCCCAGTGTCTCTACCACTGCCCCAGTGTCTCTACCACACTGCCCCAGTGTCTCTACCACACTGCCCCAGTGTCTCTACCACACTGCCCCAGTGTATCTACCACTGCCCCAGTGTATCTCCCACACTGTCCCAGTGTATCTACCACTGCCCCAGTGTGTCTCCCACACCGCCCCAGTGTATCTACCACTGCCCCAGTGTATCTACCACTGTCCCAGTGTATCTACCACTGTCCCAGTGTATCTACCACACTGCCCTAGTGTATCTACCACTGTCCCAGTGTATCTACCACTGTCCCAGTCTATCTACCACACTGTCCCTGTGTATCTACCACTGCCCCAGTGTATCTACCACACTGCCCCAGTGTATCTACCACTGTCCCAGTGTGTCTACCACTGCTCCAGTGTATCTACCACACTGCCCCAGTGTATCTACCACTGCCCCAGTGTATCTACCACTGCCCCAGTGTATCTCCCACACTGCCCCAGTGTCTCTACCACACTGCCCCAATGTCTCTCCCACACTGCCCCAGTGTCTCTACCATTGCCCCCATGTCTCTACCACACTGCCCGAGTGTATCTGCCACACTGCCCCAGTGTATCTACCACACTGCCCCAGTGTATCTACCACACTGCCCCATTGTCTCTCCCACACTGCCCCATTGTATCTACCACACTGCCCCAGTGTCTCTCCCACACTGCCCCAGTGTGTCTACCACTGTCCCATTGTCTCTAACACTGCCCCAGTGTCTCTACCACACTTCCCCAGTGTATCTACCACTGCCCCAGTGTCTCTACCATTGCCCCAGTGTCTCTACCACACTGCCCCAGTGTGTCTACCACTGTCCCATTGTCTCTAACACTGCCCCAGTGTCTCTACCACACTTCCCCAGTGTCTCTACCACACTTCCCCAGTGTATCTACCACTGCCCGTGTCTCTACCACACTGCCCCAGTGTCTCTACCACTGCCCCAGTGTCTCTACCACACTGCCCCAGTGTCTCTACCACACTGCCCCAGTGTCTCTACCACACTGCCCCAGTGTATCTACCACTGCCCCAGTGTATCTCCCACACTGTCCCAGTGTATCTACCACTGCCCCAGTGTGTCTCCCACACCGCCCCAGTGTATCTACCACTGCCCCAGTGTATCTACCACTGTCCCAGTGTATCTACCACTGTCCCAGTGTATCTACCACACTGCCCTAGTGTATCTACCACTGTCCCAGTGTATCTACCACTGTCCCAGTCTATCTACCACACTGTCCCTGTGTATCTACCACTGCCCCAGTGTATCTACCACACTGCCCCAGTGTATCTACCACTGTCCCAGTGTGTCTACCACTGCTCCAGTGTATCTACCACACTGCCCCAGTGTATCTACCACTGCCCCAGTGTATCTACCACTGCCCCAGTGTATCTCCCACACTGCCCCAGTGTATCTCCCACACTTCCCCAGTGTATCTACCACTGCCCCAGTGTATCTACCACTACCCCAGTGTGTCTCCCACACTGCCCCAGTGTATCTACCACTGCCCCAGTTTCTCTACCACACTGCCCCAGTGTGTCTACCACTGTCCCAGTGTATCTCCCACACTGCCCCAGTGTCTCTACCACACTGCCCCATTGTATCTACCACTGCCCCAGTGTATCTACCACTGTCCCAGTGTATCTACCACTGTCCCAGTGTATCTACCACACTGCCCTAGTGTATCTACCACTGTCCCAGTGTATCTACCACTGTCCCAGTCTATCTACCACACTGTCCCTGTGTATCTACCACTGCCCCAGTGTATCTACCACACTGCCCCAGTGTATCTACCACTGCCCCAGTGTATCTACCACTGCCCCAGGAGGTGATGAGGGAGGGTGAAGGAGGGGTAGGATGTGTGGGGGGAGTGGGTGTACAGGGATAGTGAGGTGTGAGCTCACTGGTTACCCTGGTCTTGGGGACTTCTATCAAACTTATTCTTAACCTGCAAATTTCCTGAGAAAGCAATCGTGGTTTGTGCCCCCTCCCCCTCAATTAGCCCCTTTCTACCCATGCCCATACATTGGTGTAATACAAAGACACCTGGTTTAGCAGCCTTATGTATGGCACCCTGTCAAAGGCCATCTGAACATTCACTGATAGACACAGAGTGCTGGAGTATCTATCCGATTTGTTAGTTCCTCAACAAATCCCAACAGATTTGTCAGAGAATTACTCCCTTTCACAAAACCATGCTGACTTCAACCTGTTTTATCATGTGTTTCTAAGTACCCTTAATCCTCAACCTTAATAATGGACTCACAACCACAAACGTTAGACTAACTGGCCAACAATTTGTTTTGCTTTGCTCCCTTCGTAAACAGTGAAGTTACATTTGTGTTTTTCCAGTTTCTCTGGAGCCATTCCTGACTCTATTGATTCTGAAAGATCACCACTAATGTCTCCACAATCTCTAAAGCCACCTCTTTCAGAACCCTGGGGTGTAGTCCATCCGGTCCAGGTAACTCATCCACCTTCAGACCTTTCAGCTGCCCAAAGCGCCTTCTCCTTAGTAATAGCAACTCCACAAACTTCCACCCCCTAACTGTCTTGAATAGAGTCATGGAGTCACGGTGATACAGTGTGAAAACAGGCCTTGGGCCCAACTTGCCCGCACCGGCCAACATGTCCCAGCTACACTAGTCCCACCTGCCTGTGTTTGGTCCATATCCCTCCAAACTTGCCCTATCCATGTACCTGTCCAAATGTTCCTTATACAATCCAATAGTACCTGCCTCAATTACCTCCTCTGGCATGTTGCTGGTCTCCCACTGTGAAGACTGACAAAACCATATTCCGTTTGTTCACCATTTCTTTGTTCCCCATTTAGCATCATTCTCCAGTGGTTCAATCTTGCCTCAGTATCCTGTACCTGCCTTCTCTCCACAAGGGCCACATCTAAATATAGCCAATGAACTGGCCTCAACTACCTTCTGTGGCAGAGAATTCCAGAGATTCACCATTCTCTGTGTGAAAAATGTTTTTCTCATCTCGGTCCTAAAAGATTTCCCCCTTATCCTTAAACTGTGACCCCTTGTTGTCCTTGTTTCGCCCTAATCTTGAGTCCTATTGTTTCCCCCTAATCTTTGCCATATTATTCACCTTCTCTTTTGCTTTATGCTGTTTGACATCCTTTGTCAGCCAAGGTCGCCACACTCTCCCTTTAATATGTTTCTTACTCTTTAGGACGAAATTATCCTACCTCTTCTAAATTAATCCCAGAAACTCCTGCCATTGCTGCTCCACCGTCATTCCTGCCTGGTTGTCTTTCCAATCAGCTTTAGCCAGCTCCTCCCCCATGCTTCTGTAATTGCCTTGACTCTACAGTAATACTGACACATCCCATTTCAGCCGGATTCTCCCCCTCAAAACGCAGGTTGAATTGTATCATATTATGATCACTGCCTCCTATTGGCTCCTTTACCATCAGCTCCTTAATCCAATCTGGTTCATTACACAACACCAGGTCCAGAATTGCCTTTTCCCTCGTGGGCTCAACTACAAGCTGCTCTAAGAAGCATCTTGTGGGCACTTTACAAATTCATTCTATTGAGATTCACTACCAACCTGATTTTCCCAGTCAACCTACATATTGAAATACCCCAAGACCACTGTGACATTGCCTTTCTTACACATCTTTTCCATTTCCTGATGTAATTTGTACTCTACATCCTATATTGTGTATAGTTTTGGTCTCAAAATCTGAGGAAAGACATTCTTGCCATAGAGGGAGTACAGAGAAGGTTCACCAGACTGATTCCTGGGATGTCAGGACTTTCATATGAAGAAAGACTTTCACACAGAGAGTGGTGAATCTCTGGAACTCTCTGCCACAGAAGGTAGTTGAGGCCAGTTCATTGGCTATATTTAAGAGGGAGTTAGATGTGGCCCTTGTGGCTAAAGGGATCAGGGGGTATGGAGAGAAGGCAGGTACAGGATACTGAGTTGGGTGATCAGCCTAGATCATATTGAATGGCGGTGCAGGCTCGAAGGGCCGAATGGCCTCTACTCCTGCACCTATTTTCTATGTTTCTATGTAAAAGGATGTACTTGAACTTTATTTTGCCTTCCATAACAATGAGGAACATGTAGGAGTCACTGTGGTGGATGTTTATTTTAAATGTGTTTTTGAGTGATCTGTTACTTTTAAGATGGCTGCCGGAGGTGAGAGTGGACGCTGGCGTGATTAGCTCCCGCTGCGCTCTCTACATGTTGTTTTTGTTTCATTTTATTTATATATTTGTAATTTGCTTGTTTTAATCTGTAAGGTGTCCTTGAGTGCTCTGAAAGGCACACGGTGGGCCAAAGGACCTGTTTCTGGGTGGTTTTTCTCCAAACTCTGTCTACAATGAGGTAGATAGTAGCTCAGGACTACTCTAGTTGTTGGTAGGATGGGTTGATGGTCTTGGGGGTGATTTAAACTGGGCAAGTATTTATGTCTTTACATATTTGGTGTATGGTGTGCAAAACATAGAATTTCACGATAATAATATCACATGTGATAAAAAAAGTATCAATCAATCAATTAACATGCAGAACAGGTTCACCAGAATGCTGCCTGGAATAAAAAGGAACTGCAGATGCTGGTTTTTACCAAAGATAGATACAAAGTGTTGGAGTAACTCAGCGGGTCAGGCAGCATCTCTAGAGAACACATATAAGTGACGTTTATCCAAAATTCAGACTTCAGGTATAAGGAGAGGTTGGACAAACATGGATTGTTTTCTCTGCTGCGTTGGAGATCTAATAGAGGCATGTGAAATTAGGAGGCATTGATGGGGTAGAGAGTCAGAACCTTTTATCCAGGATGGAAATGTCAAAGACTAGAATGCAGAGTTTTAAGGTGAAAGGGGGAAAGGAGATGTTAACACAGAGAGTGGTGGGTGGCTGGAACGAGCTTCCAGGGATGGTGGGTGCGGCTGATATGATTGTGGTGTTGAAGAGGGTTTTAGATAGGCACGTGGATATCAGGAATGTAGGGTTAGTCCATGCTCAGATTGTACCTGGTTCTCTGGAGCAGTGAGGCAGTGGCTCTGCCCATTGTACTCTTCACAGCGTTGATAACATGCCCCTCCTGATCATCAGGGCCCCAGAGCAAATTACGCAGAACATGGAACAGTACAGTGCAGAACAGGCCCTTCGGCCTATTATACTGTACTGTACTGAACATGATGTCAAGGTTAATTATCTGCTTGCACAGGTTCTATATCTCTCCATTCCCTGCACCCGTGACAACACTTCAAAATGAAGGCATCTGGTTGTGAAATGCTAGGATGTTGCAGGGAGACATGAACAAGCTACAGAATACAAGTCTTCCCTCTGCACCGGAGTTTGTTCCAGATCAGGAATGGTGTTGTCCATTCCCCGCTGCAGGCTGGGTGGTGGGGTCATAAGATCACAAGTGATGGGAGCAGAATTAGGCCATTCGGTCCATCAAGTCTACTCCGCCCTTCAATCATGGCTGATCTATCTCTCCCTCCTACCGCATTCCCCTGCCTTCTCCCCATAATCCCTCACTCCTGCACTAATCAAGTATTGATTGATATTGCCCAGTTCAAATCCCCACAAGTTCATCATCATCCATCCTACCAACAAGATAGAGGAGTCCTGAGCTGGCCGCATATGGGGGGAGTGTGGTCACCATTACTCACGCGGGCCTAAGAGTTAGCTGGCACTGTTCAACGTCCACCCTCGTCTATCTTTAGGCTGCAAAGCAAGTTTACAGTTTACAGAGTACATGTATTATACAGTGTACATGTATTATACAGTATTATACAGTGTACATGTATTATACAGTATTATACAGAGTACATGTATTATACAGTATTATACAGAGTACATGTATTATACAGAGTACATGTATTATACAGAGTACATGTATTATACAGTGTACATGTATTATACAGTATTATACAGTGTACATGTATTATACAGTATTATACAGAGTACATGTATTATACAGTATTATACAGTGTACATGTATTATACAGTATTATACAGTGTACATGTATTATACAGTATTATACAGAGTACATGTATTATACAGAGTACATGTATTATACAGTGTACATGTATTATACAGTGTACATGTATTATACAGTGTACATGTATTATACAGTATTATACAGTGTACATGCATTATACAGTGTACATGTATTATACAGTGTACATGTATTATACAGTATTATACAGAGTACATGTATTATACAGTATTATACAAAGTACATGTATTATACAGTATTATACAGTGTACATGTATTATACAGTATTATACAGTGTACATGTATTATACAGTGTACATGTATTATACAGTATTATACAGAGTACATGTATTATACAGTATTATACAGAGTACATGTATTATACAGTATTATACAAAGTACATGTATTATACAGTATTATACAGTGTACATGTATTATACAGTATTATACAGAGTACATGTATTATACAGTATTATACAGAGTACATGTATTATACAGTATTATACAAAGTACATGTATTATACAGTATTATACAGTGTACATGTATTATACAGTATTATACAGTGTACATGTATTATACAGTGTACATGTATTATACAGTATTATACAGTGTACATGTATTATACAGTGTACATGTATTATACAGTGTACATGTATTATACAGTATTATACAGTGTACATGTATTATACAGTATTATACAGTGTACATGTATTATACAGTATTATACAGAGTACATGTATTATACAATGTACATGTATTATACAGTGTACATGTATTATACAGTATTATACAGTGTACATGTATTATACAGAGTACATGTATTATACAGTATTATACAGTGTACATGTATTATACAGTGTACATGTATTATACAGTGTACGTGTATTATACAGAGTCCATGTATTATACAGTGTACATGTATTATACAGTATTATACAGTGTACATGCATTATACAGTATTATACAGTGTACATGTATTATACAGTATTATACAGTGTACATGTATTATACAGTATTATACAGTGTACATGTATTATACAGTGTACATGTATTATACAGTGTACATGTATTATACAGTATTATACAGAGTACATGTATTATACAGTATTATACAGTGTACATGTATTATACAGTGTACATGTATTATACAGTATTATACAGTGTACATGTATTATACAGTGTACATGTATTATACAGAGTACATGTATTATACAGTATTATACAGTGTACATGTATTATACAGTGTACATGTATTATACAGTGTACGTGTATTATACAGAGTCCATGCATTATACAGTGTACATGTATTATACAGTATTATACAGTGTACATGCATTATACAGTGTACATGTATTATACAGAGTACATGTATTATACAGTGTACATGTATTATACAGTATTATACAGAGTACATGTATTATACAGAGTACATGTATTATACAGTGTACATGTATTATACAGTGTACATGTATTATACAGTATTATACAGTGTACATGCATTATACAGTGTACATGTATTATACAGAGTACATGTATTATACAGTGTACATGTATTATACAGTGTACATGTATTATACAGTATTATACAGTGTGCATGTATTATACAGAGTACATGTATTATACAGTGTACATGTATTATACAGAGTACATGTATTATACAGTGTACATGTATTATACAGTATTATACAGTGTACATGTATTATACAGAGTACATGTATTATACAGAGTACATGTATTATACAGTGTACATGTATTATACAGAGTACATGTATTATACAGTGTACATGTATTATACAGTATTATACAGTGTACATGTATTATACAGAGTACATGTATTATACAGTATTATACAGTGTACATGTATTATACAGTATTATACAGTGTACATGTATTATACAGTATTATACAGTGTACATGTATTATACCGAGTACATGTATTATACAGTATTATACAGTGTACATGTATTATACAGTATTATACAGTGTACATGTATTATACAGTATTATACAGTGTACATGTATTATACAGAGTACATGTATTATACAGCATTATACAGTGTACATGTATTATACAGAGTACATGTATTATACAGTATTATACAGTGTGCATGTATTATACAGTATTATACAGTGAACATGTATTATACAGTATTATACAGTGTACATGTATTATACAGTATTATACAGTGAACATGTATTATACAGTATTATACAGTGTACATGTATTATACAGTATTATACAGTGTACATGTATTATACAGTATTATACAGTGTACATGTATTATACAGTATTATACAGTGTACATGTATTATACAGTATTATACAGTGTACATGTATTATACAGTACTACGTTTACATATCTGTTCTGCTGCTGCAAGTAAGAATTTAATTGTTCAGTTTTGGGACATACGACTACAAAACACTCTGGACTTGCCAATTGACAGTTTTAGTTTTAACGAACATCTGATATTTTCTCATGTACAGCCACAGCCACACAGCGCCAGTGACCCGGGTTCGATCCTGACCACGGCTGCTGTGTGCGGAGTTCGCACATTCCCCCTGTGGGTTTTCTCCGGGTGCTCCGGTTTTCTCCCAAGTCCCAAAGATGTGCAGGTTTGTAGGTTAATTGGCTTCTGTCAATTGTCCCATAATAATGTGAATGGGAGACCATGGGGGGCTGTGGGCCGGTTTCCATGCTGTATCTTTCAAACAGTTCATTCACTCTGTCTTTACCTGTGGTCACCCCTTCCCTCTCCCCGTAACCCAACTCACCCCCCCCCACCCCACCCCAACCCCCTCACCCACTTTTACCATCCCCGCTCCTCCCACCAACACCGCACTCCCCGCTCCCTCCACACCCCACCCCAGAACCCCCACTCCCCCTACTTCCATCCCCCACCCCGTCACTTATCACTCCCCCCAACACACCCCACTGCCATCACGTCACCACCCCCTCCTCTAGCATTCTGCCACCCCTACCACTCGTGTCACTCCCACCATCGGGCTACTCAACTCCCCCCCCCACCCCCCACTGCACCCATGTCCCTACCCTCCCTCCATCACCACTCCAGCTCACACACTCTCACCCTCCCCCCCCCCCCCCCAGCTTCAACCTGCCCCCCCTCCCCCCCCCAGCTTCAACCTGCCCCCCTCCCCCCCAGCTTCAACCTGCCCCCCCCTCCCCCCCCCCCAGCTTCAACCTGCCCCCCCTCCCCCCCCCCAGCTTCAACCTGCCCCCCCTCCCCCCCCCCACCCCCCATGCTCCTCACCGGGATGATGGATCCGAAGCAACCCATGGCGAGAGCGCACAGGAGGAGGGAGATGCAGACACGGGCACCGCTCGGCATCTGTGGAGGGAGAAGGTGGCAGAGAATGTGTAAACACGGAGCTGCAGGGAAGAGGATGGGGGAGGGTGAAGGGAAGAGGATGGGGGAGGGTGAAGGGAAGAGGATGGGGGAGGGTGGGGGTAGAGGATGGGGGAGAGGGGAGGTGGAGGGGAGGGGGTGGGGAGAGGGGAGGTGGAGGGGAGGGGATGGGGAGAGGGGAGGTGTAGGGGAGGGGGTGGGGAGAGGGGAGGGGGAGGGGGAGTGGGAGGGGATGGTGGGGTAGGGAAGGGGGAGGATGGGGGGGAAGGATGGGGAGGGGAAGGGGAAGGGAAGGGGAGGGTGGGGAGGGGAAGGGAAGGGGATGGGGAGGGGAGGGGGAGAGGGGAGTGGGAGGGTGGAGGGCGAGGGTGGGGAAGGGAAGGGGAGGGTGGGGGGAGGGGATGGGGAGGGGAAGGGGTGGGGGAGTAGGAGAGGGAAGGGGGTGGAGTGGGGTAGGGGGAAGAGAGGGGTAGTGGGGAGGGGAAGGGAAGGGGTGGGGAGGGGAAGGGGTGGGGAGGGGAAGGGAAGGGGTGGGGAGGGGGAGGAGGAGAGGGAGGGGGTGGAGTGGGGTAGGGGGAAGAGAGGGGTAGTGGGGAGGGGGAGGGTGTAGGAGATGGGGGAGGGGTGATGGAAGAGAGGGAGGGAGGGGGAGGAGGAGAGGGAGGGGGGTGGAAAGGGGGTGGAGTGGTCCTGTCCTGGATCAGTGGGATTGTGGGATCCCAGCGATCGGCTGGTCCACTGGCTACACTCCCCACTCACCTGGTGTCGACGTTCCCACTCTCCTGGGGTCCAGGACCACATGCGGGCAGGTGAAATTAGGTTATCTAGACATTATGTTCAGCATGGACATTCTGGGCCTACTTGGGACTATCTCAGGTAGGCAACATGGTTGGTAAGGATGGGTTGGGCCGAAGGGTTGTTCCTGTGCTGTCCTGTTCTCTGTTCTAATGGGAGAAGGCCTTTCATCCCAACTTACCCTTACCGCTATTCAACACATTGTCATGGACATACAGCATGGAAACAGGCCTTTCGGCCCATCCCATCCATACCAATCATGTTGCCTCCCTTAGCTTGTCCCATTTGCCTGTGTCTGCTCTGTATAGCTCTGGACTTTTCCTAACCATGTACCTGTCCAAATGTATTTTAAATTATGTTGTTGTATCTCCTTCAACTACATCGATGAATTAAAAACACTGCAGATGTTGAAAATCTGAAATAAAAACAGAAAGTGCCCCTTCTATATACCCGCCACATTCTGTGTGAAAAATATACTCCTCGCGAATATTCCCCTTAAACCTTCCATTTTTACCTTAACCTCGCCTTTTGGTTTTAGCTGCCACTGAAAGGATGCTGAACATTCCTTATCCGTGACCATTAATGATACTATGAACCACTCGACGGTCTCCCAGCCTCTTTCACTCCAGGGAAAACAGTCCGATCACTCTTGTATCTCAACCCCTGCAGCCCCAGCAACATCTTTGCCATTATACTCGGCACCACCTCTCGCTTCATTCCAGGGAGTGCAGCGTAGGTTCACCAGGTTAATTCCCAGGATGGCAGGACTGACATATGATGAAAGAATGGGCCGACTGGGCTTGTAGTCATTGGAATTTAGAAGGATGACGGTGGATTTTATAGAAACATATAAAATTATTAAAGGATTGGACAGGCTGTATCTTCCCCATGTTGGGGGAGTCCAGAACCAGAGGTGCTAGTTTAAGAATAAGAGGTTGGCCATTTAGGACATATGAGGAAAAACTTCTTCACCCAGAGAGTTGTGAATCTGTGGAATTCTCTGCCACAGAGGCCAATTCACTGGATGCTTTCAAGAGAGAGTTAGATTTAGCTCTTAGGAATCAAGAGATATGGGGGAAAATCAGGAACGGGGTACAGATTTTAGATGATTAGCCATGATCATATTGAATGGCGGTGCTGGCTTGAAGGGACGAATGGCCTACTCCTGCACCTATTTGTCTATGTTTTTTTTCTATGTTTTCTCTATGATGGCGATGAGAACTGCCCTCAGTACTCCGGGGAAATTTTACAGTTGAACCTTTATCAGAAAGGATTAATAATGACTATTTATGAGTTACCATATAACCATATAACAATTTACAGCACGGAAACAGGCCATCTCGACCCTTCTAGTCCGTGCCGAACACATATTCTCCCCTAGTCCCGTATACCTGCGCTCAGACCATAACCCTCCATTCCCTTCCCATCCATATAACTATCCAATTTATTTTTAAATGATAAAAACGAACCTGCCTCCACCACCTTCACTGGAAGCTCATTCCACACAGCCACTGAGTAAAGAAGTTCCCCCTCATGTTACCCCTAAACTTCTGTCCCTTAATTCTCAAGTCATGTCCCCTTGTTTGAATCTTCCCTACTCAGTGGGAAAAGCTTGATTTTGAAATTACAAATAGATACATTTGATAAAATTAAGAATGACTGGGAAAGAGAACTCCAAATTTCTTTATCTATAGAGAATTGGTAGAGCATTCTTCAATTAGTTAATACCTCTTCAATGTGTGCAAGACACACTTTGATACAATTCAAGGTGGTTCACAGAGTTCATATGTCAAAAGATAAGTTCGCTCGTTTTTATGGTCATATAAATCTTACCTGGTCCTGCCCTCTTTTGGAAAAATATTGTAAATACATTTTTGATACTATTTCTGTAGTCTTAGGTATTGATTTACAACCTCATCCTATTACTGCAATTTGTGGGCTACCAATGTTAGATTCTATTCATTTGTCCTGCTCCGCCCATCGGTTGATTGCTTTTACCACATTAATCGCCAGAAGATCTAATTTATTTAAATGCAAAGACTCCAACCCTCCGACCACACTCCATTGCTACTCTTAAACAATATCATGTTTAAATTTAGAAAAAATCAGGAGTGACATTGTTGAACCCTTGGTTAAATTTGATAAGACTTGGGGGAAAATGTATTCAACATTTTCATACAACATAAATTGCTCCCTCTCTAACCGTTATAAAAACTATTTTACCTCGATATACTATGAGTTTCAAAGTAAAAGAAGTACTGACACTTTTGAAAAATATAAAAGTGGATAAGTCTCCAGGTCCTGACAGGATATTCCCATGGACATTGAGGGAAGTTAGTGTAGAAATAGCCGGGGCTATGACAGAAATAACGCAAATGTCATTAGAAACGGGATTAGTCCCCGAGAATTGGTGTACTGCGCATATAACCATATAACAATTACAGTACAGAAACAGGCCATCTTGGCCCTACAAGTCCGTGCCGAACAATTTTTTTCCCTTAGTCCCACCTGCCTGCACTCATACCATAACCCTCCATTCCCTTCTCATCAATATGCCTATCCAATTTATTTTTAAATGATACCAACGAACCTGCCTCCACCACTTCCACTGGAAGCTCATTCCACACCGCTACCACTCTCTGAGTAAAGAAGTTCCCCCTCATGTTACCCCTAAACTTCTGCCCCTTAATTCTGAAGTCATGTCCTCTTGTTTGAATCTTCCCTATTCTCAAAGGGAAAAGCTTGTCCACATCAACTCTGGCTATCCCTCTCATCATTTTAAAGACCTCTATCAAGTCCCCCCTTAACCTTCTGCGCTCCAGAGAATAAAGACTTTACTTATTCAACCTTTCTCTGTAACTTAGTTGTTGAAACCCAGGCAACATTCTAGTAAATCTCCTCTGTACTATCTCTATTTTGTTGACATCCTTCCTATAATTGGCCGACCAAAATTGTACACCATACTCCAGATTTGGTCTCACCAATGCCTTGTACAATTTTAACATTAGATCCCAGCTTCTATACTCAATGCTCTGATTTATAAAGGCTAGCATACCAAAAGCTTTCTTTACCTCCCTATCTATATGAGATTCCACCTTCAAGGAACTATGCACGGTTATTCCCAGATCCCTCTGTTCAACTGTATTCTTCAATTCCCTACCATTTACCATGTACGTCCATTTTTGATTTGTCCTGCCAAGGTGTAGCACCTCACATTTATCAAGATTCAAGATTCAATTTAATTGTAATTTGGACCCCTTGAGGTCCAAACGAAATGTCGTCTCTGCAGCCATACATTACAAACAAATAGACCCAAGACACAACATAATTTACATAAACATCCATCACATCGCTGTGATGGAAGGCCAAAAAAACTTATCTCTCCCCTGCACTCTCCCCCCCCCCCCCCCGATGTCAGACTCAAAGTCAAAGCCCCGGCTGGCGATGGCGATTGTCCCGCGGCCATTAAAGCCACGCCGGGTGATGCAAGGTCGCACACCGGGTCTAGTTGTTAGAACACCCGGCGTGCGCTCGCAGAGTCCCGCGGCCATTCCAAGCCGCGCGGGGCGGTGATGTTAGGCCCCGCTCCAGGAGCTCTTCGACCCCGCAACTCGGGCGGGAGAAGTCGCCGTTGCGAGAGCCCTGAAAAGCGGTCTCCCTCCAGAGACCCGCGGGCTCCCGGTGCCGCCGTCCGCCAGACCCGCAGTTGCAGCCTCCGAATCAGCAGCAGCAGCAGCAGCAGCGCTCCACCACCGCTCCACCCGCTCTGGACTCGGCCAGCTCCGCGACGGTGAGGTGAGTCGTCGGCACCAGAGTCCCCGGTCTTCTCCTGTTGCAGGCCGCTCCTCGTTGCAGCCCCAACGACAACGGAGACCCGACAAAGAAATGGTCGGGTCTCCCGTGCAGGGAGAGATTTAAAAGTTACCCCCTCCCTCCCACCCACCCCCACCCCACACACACACACACCCCAACAAAAAATAACAAAAACTACATAGAAACATAGACAAAAAATAATAAAAACGCAGACGGGCTGCTGACGAGAGTCGCGCCGCCTACCGGACTCAGCATTAAACTCCATCTGCCATCTTTCAGCCCATTCTTCCAAATGGCCTAAATCACTCTGTAGACTTTGGAAATCCTCTTCAATATCCACAACACCCCCTATCTTGGTATCATCTGCATACTTACTAATCCAATTTACCACACGTTCATCCAGATCATTGATGTACATGACAAAAAACGAAGGACCCAACACAGATCCCTGAGGCACCCCACTAGTCACCTGCCTCCAACCCGATAAACAGCCATCCACCATTACCCTCTGGCTTCTCCCATTCAGCCACTGTTGAATCCATCTTGCTATTCCTGCATTTATACCCAACAGTTGAACCTTCTTAACCAACCTTCCATGAGGAACCTTGTCAAAGGCCTTACTAAAGTCCATATAGACAACATCCACTGCTTTACCCTCGTCAATTTCCCTAGTAACCTCTTCAAAAAATTCAAGAAGATTAGTCAAACATGACCTTCCAGGCACAAATCCATGTTGACTGTTCCTAATCAGATCCTGTTTATCTAGATGCTTATATATATTATCTCTAAGTATCTTTTCCATTAATTTGCCCACCACTGAAGTCAAACTAACAGGTCTATAATTGCTAGGTTTACTCTTAGAACCCTTTTTAAACAATGGAACAACATGCGCAGTACGCCAATCCTCGGGGACTATTCCCGTTTCTAATGACATTTGAAATATTTCTGTCATAGCCCCGGCTATTTCTACACTAACTTCCCTCAATGTCACAGGGAATATCCTGTCAGGACCTGGAGACTTATCCACTTTTATATTTTTCAAAAGTGTCAGTACTTCTTTTACTTTGAACCTCATAGTATCCATAGCTACTCTACTAGTTTCCCTTACCTCACATAATTCAATATCCTTCTCCTTGGTGAATACCGAAGAAAAAAAATTGTTCAATATCTCCCCCATCTCTTTTGGCTCTGCAGATAGCTGTCCACTCTGTCTCTCCAATGGACCAATTTTGTCCCTCGTTATCCTTTTGCTATTAATATAGCTGTAGAAACCCTTTGGATTTACTTTCACCTTATTTGCCAAAGCAACCTCATATCTTCTTTTAGCTTTTCTAATTTCTTTCTTAAGATTCTTTTTACATTCCTTATACTCCTCAAGCACCTCATTTACTTCATGCTGCCTATAATTATTGTAGATCTCCCTCTTTTTCCGAACAAGATGTCCAATTTCCCTTGAAAACCAGGGCTCTTTCCAATTTTTACTGTTTCCTTTCAACCGAACAGGAACATAAAGATTCTGTACTCTTAAAATTTCCCCTTTAAATGTCCTCCATTTCTCTTCTACATCTTTCCCATAAAACAAAATGTCCCAGTTCACTCCTTTTAAATCATCTCGCATCGCATCAAAGTTAGCCTTTCTCCAATCAAAAATCTCAACCCTAGGTCCAGTTCTGACCCTCTCCATAATTATATTGAAACTAATGGTATTGTGATCACTGGACCCGAAGTGCTCCCCAACGCATACCTCCGCCACCTGTCCCGTCTCATTTCCTAACAGGAGGTCCAGCACTGCCCCTCCTCTAGTAGGTACCTCTATGTATTGCTGCAAAAAACTATCCTGCACACATTTTACAAACTCCAACCCATCCAGCCCATTTACAGAATGTGTTTCCCAGTCTATGTGTGGAAAGTTGAAATCTCCCACAATCACTACCTTGTGCTTACTACTAATATCTGCTATCTCCTTACATATTTGCTCTTCCAATTCTCGTTCCCCGTTTGGCGGTCTAAAATACACCCCTATAAGAGTTGCTACACCTTTCCCACTTCTCAATTCCACCCAAATAGCCTCCCTAGATGAGCCCTCCAATCTATCCTGCCAAAGCACTGCTGTAATATCTTCCCTGACTAGCAATGCAACACCTCCACCTCTTGCCCCTCCAATTCTATCACACCTGAAGCAGTGATTTTTGAAGTGATATAGATTTTTGAAACGTGCTCTCCAGATATCACCATCTTGAATTGGTAGTGTTTGTAGTTTTGTTGTCCCAAAATTGGTTTTGATTTATGGAATGCTAATTTTCTTCGTCTTTTATGAATGTAATTGTGTCTTTTGTTCCTAATCATGTGTTTATACCTTTTAAGAGTTTCATTATATCTAATACGTAAGTCTGTATTGTTTGGTTGACGGTGTTTTTGGTTCGATATTTTCCTCATATCTTTTCTGACACTTACACTCATGGTCAAACCATTTTGCTGTGCTGTGCTTTTTGGTAATTTTTCTTTTCTGTTGTGAAAGATCATATTAATGTCATTTATAGCCATGTTTACACCATCTCTAGTGGTCTCATATGGGTTTGCCTTCAATTTCAATATTTTATTTGTGAGATCAGGTGAGTTCAGGGCATGATTTATTTAGTCTGTCAGAGACTGAATGAGACTCTCTCTCTCCCTCTCCCTCTGCCTCTGCCTCTCCCTCCCTCCCTCCCTCTCTCTCTCTCTCTCCCTCTCTCTTTCTCTCACCCCTTTCTCCTCCCTCTCTCTTTACCCTATTTCTCCCCCTCTCTCTCTCTCTCTCTCACCCCCCTCTCTCTCTCTCTCCCCATCTCTCCCTCTCTCTCTCCTCGTACCTCGCTGTTTCTCCCCGTTATGTCGTTTAGTTATCTTCTGTTGTTCTTTAAACATCATTCAATCCTCTGGCTTCCCGCTCATCTTTGCTGCGTTGTATTTCTCCTTTATGTCTACACTGTCCCTGACGTCCCTTGTCAGCCATGGTCGATCCTTTCTCCCCTTGGAATCTTTCTTCATCTTTGGAATGAACTGATCCTGCACCTTCTGTGTTATTCTCAGAAGTACCTGCCATTGATGTTCCACTGTCATCCCTGCCAGTCAACTCTGGCCAGCTCCTCCCTCCCTCCCTCATGTCTCCGGCGGTGAATGCCAGGAGCCGGAGCCCGGAGCGGAGAGACTGCGGCCCGCCCACCCGCCTCTGGGATGGATGGATGCTCTCAGGGCGCGGATTTATTAATGAGCCGAAGCACTGAGTTGAGTGGATATTTCACCGCGCTCTTCACCTGCTCCCTGAACTTGGACTGGGTCACCGCGTAAATAAATGTGTTGGTGCAGCAGCTGAGATTCTTCAGCAAAAACCCGACGTTGTTAAAGATTATTTGAGAAACACTCTGATCATTTCCAATTCCTCTGATCTGATAATAGAATACGTTTACAACCATCGTCAGCCACAGGAGGATGAAGCTGCCGGAGATGGTGAAGAGTAAAACTATAGACCTCCTCCTGCTCTCCATCTCCGGGTCAGTGCGGTTCTCCCCCTTGCTCTCACCCCTCAGCCCCTTACGGACCCGACTGGCCACTAAAATGTGGCGGACAGTCAGAGCGTTGAGCAGCAGGATTACAGCAAAAGGGAGGAACGGAGTTAAAACCATGTCAATCCAGTCAAATGCCACCCACCCGAGTGCAGTGAAAGCATTGTCCACCAGTTTACAGAACCACGGGACATTGTCGATGATTGTATAGGGTTCCACCATGAAGTAGCGGGGAATGTTTTTCAGACAGAACAGAACGCCGGCTGTTGCCAGAACCACATCCGCAGTTTTCCCGGTGCAATATTTAGTTTTCAGCTTCTGGCAACAAATGGCGACAAAGCGATCAAAGGTGAAAGTGACGGTGAACCAGACCGAACAGTCTGTAGCGGCATACCGCAGTACTTCGTTAACACGGCACACAGGTGTGATGGCCAGGAAACTCCAATAAAAGTAAAAATATCGGAGCCGATCCAAAATGACCCCGGAGACCAGGGCCAGTAGATCGGCCGCTGCCATGGCCACCAGGTAGCGAGTGGTGCAGGAGGAGAGGCCGCACTTTCCCCGGGACAGGATCACAATCGCCAATAAATTCACTGCGGAAAGACAACGGAACGGACATTTACTCAACACGGGGGGTCTCCGGGGCTGAACACCGGCTCGACTTTCAGCTCAAGATCAGGAGTGTTGGAGTCGGTGCGCGGCTGCTGCAAGTTGAACAATGTCAGAGCCGGCTCCGACTGTGCCCGACCTGCCTGCCCGCTTCAGGGGAGAAGAGATAAGGCGATGGGCAGACAGGGGTAAAGGGCGGGGAGGGAACCCGCTACAAGAGGCGCAATGGTCCTTTCTATAATTAACCCTGCTGCTCACAGTCTCTGATGGGGCCGCTTTCACGGGCATAACCGTGACCGGCCGCGTTTAACCAGGGCTCTGGGAGCTCGGCATCTGACGGGGACGAGAAGGGTTCCAAAGGGAAGGCATGGGATCCGACAGCAGAGTGGCTCCGTTAATGCATTCATTCCACAGTGAGTTCAGTCCAGTAACACCACACCCATAGATCCGCGGCCACTGGTCCAGGAGGTCGATTCAATTATTGACCAACAAGCTGTGGGTGGAATCTGACTGTGACAGACAGACTCCGCAGTGAGACACAGTGTCCACAGGAGCGGCTGCTCACTCTGATCAATAACTCAGTCACAGTGAACTTGTAAATCAATGTGATCCCCTCTCTCCCAGTCACCGTTCTGGAGAGGTGCCTGCCTGCCTGTCCCGAGCACTGGGACAACTCTGGGAACGGTGCCACTGAAGGCAAGAACAACATTCTATTGGCGCCCTGCCTGCAGCAGTAAAAGAAAACGAGGGTTAGTTTCATCTGTGTGAAAATAAGACAAATCACAGCAGCGTTAATTCACAAATATTTCACAGAGAGGATTGATTTTCTTCATATATTCTTGTACAACGATCATCAGTTGGGAGCTTGTAACATGATGAGAATTAGGTCAACACCAGTTAACAGACGGATGGAGTTATAAAACTTGAATTGTTCTGCTCACTTACCAGGGACTCCAACGGCAGCAATGATCGCGTACAAGATTTTCTCCACGTCTAAATATTCAAAATATTTTTCCCACATTTTCTCTGCCCAGCGACGTGTCCCCGTCAGCTACCGGTAAGGTCTAGGAATGAAATGTTAGGGCTGAACATTCCTGGAGATTTTATATCATTTCCCGGCTCCACCGGGACAGTGAAGTTTCAACAGAGTTTAAAAGTAGAGATTTTGAAATGATTCGCAAACAGATGACATCAGCCGATTGAAATCCCTGCTGAGCCAGACAGGTTGTGATTTATTCAGGGAATTGATTGAGAAACTCCAAAGACTGGGAATGTGGCGTTAGATACTGAGGGATGGCAATTGGGAGCGGCGGCATTGTTCCAGCAAAGGGAACATTGGTTCAAACTCCATCAGATCCAACTTTCCACCTCATGTTGTTTGTCTGATTTCCTTCAATCCGTTTCACTCGGCAAACAATCCCAAATTCCAGAGACCCTCACAGGGCTTCTGGTGCCCAGTTTGAAGGTGGACTTTTGTCCACAGGTTGAGGAATTAGTTCAACACATCACATAGAAACATAGAAATTAGGTGCAGGAGTAGGCCATTCGGCCCTTCGAGCCTGCACTGCCATTCAATATGATCATGGCTGATCATCCAACTCAGTATCATGTCTCAGCCTTATCTCCATACCTCCTCATATCTTTAGCCACAAAGGCCTTATCTAACTCCCTCTTAAATATAGCCAATGGACTGGCCTCAACTACCTTCAATGGCAGTGAATTACAGAGATTCACCATTCTCTCTGAGAAAAATGTATTTCTCATCTCGGTCCTAAAAGATTTCCCTCTTATCCTTAAACTGTGACTCCTTGTTCTGGACTTCCCCAACATCAGAAACAATCTTCATGCATCCAGCCTGTCCAGCCCCTTAAGAATTTTGTAAGTTTCATAAGATCCCCCCTGAATATTCTAAATTCTTGCGAGTACAAGCCAAGTCTATCTGGTCTTTCTTCATATGGCCTGAAATCCCAGGAATTTGCAGTCTGGTGAACCTGCACTGTACTCCCTCTATGGCATGAATGTCTTTCCTCAGATTAGGAGACCAAAACTGTACGCACTACTCCAGGTGTGGTCTCACCAAGACCCTGTACAACTGCTCCTATACTCTCTGCTCCTATACTCAAACTTCTGTCCCTTTTGCTATGAATGCTAACATACCATTCGCTTTCTTCACTGCCTGCTGCACCTGCATGCCTACTTTCAATGACTGGTGTACCATGACACCCAGGTCTCGTTGCATCTCTCCTTTTCCTAATCGGCCACCATTCAGATAATAGTCTACTTTCCTGTTTTTGCTACCAAAGAGGATAACCTCACATTTATCCACATTATATTGCACCTGCCATGCATTTGCCCACTTACCCAGCCTATCCAAGCCACCTTGCAGCCTCCTAGCATCCACCTCACAGCTAACACTGTCCCCCATCTTAGTGTCATCCACAAACTTGGAGATGTTGCATTCAATTCCCTCGTCCAAATTATTAATATATATTGTAAAAAGCTGGGGTCCCAGCACTGAGCCTTGCGGTACCCCACTAGTCACTGCCTGCCATTGTGAAAAGGACCCGTTTACTCCTACTCTTTGCTTCCTGTTTTACCAGCCAGTTCTCTATCCACATCAATACTGAACCCCCAATACCGTGTGCTTTCAGTTTGTATACTAATCTCTTATGTGGGATTTTGTTGAAAGCCTTCTGAAAGTCCAGATACACCACATCCACTGGTTCTCCCCTATCCACTCTACTAGTTACATCCTCGAAAAATTCTATAAGATTCGTCAGACATGATTTACCTTTCGTAAATCCATGCTGACTTTGTCCAATGATTTCACCACTTTCCAAATGTGCTGCTATCCCATCTTTAATAACTGACTCTAGCAGTTTCCCCACTACCGATGTTAGACTTACTGGTCTGTAATTCCCCGTTTTCTCTCTCCCTTTTTAAAAAGTGGGGTTACATTAGCTACCCTCCAATCCTCAGGAACTACTCCAGAATCTAAAGAGTTTTGAAAAATTATCACTAATGCTTCCACTATTTCTGGAGCTACTTCCTTAAGTACTCTGGGATGCAGCCTATCTGGCCCTGGGGATTTATCGTCCTTTAATCCATTCAATTTACCCAACACCACTTCTCGACTAACTTGGATTTCACTCAGTTTCTCCACCTCCTTTGACCCGCAGTCCCCTGCTATTTCCGGCAGATTATTTATGTCTTCCTTAGTGAAGACGGAACCAAAGTAGTTATTTAATTGTTCCGCCATATCCTTGTTCCCCATGATCAATTCACCTGTTTCTGACTGCAAGGGACCTACATTTGTTTTAACTAATCTCTTTCTCTTCACATATCTATAAAAACATTTGCAGCCAGTTTTTATGTTCCCTGCCAGTTTTCTTTCATAATCTATTTTCCCTTTCCTAATTAAGCCCTTGGTCCTCCTCTGCTGGTCTCTGAATTTCTCCCAGTCCTCTGGTAGGCTGCTTTTTCTCGCTAATTTGTACGCTTCATCTTTTGCTTTGCCACTATCCCTGATTTCCCTTGTTATTCATGGATGCCCTACCTTCCCTGATTTATTCTTTTGCCAAACTGGGATGAACAATTGTTGTAGTTCATCCATGCAGTCTTTAAATACCTTCCATTGCATATCCACCATCAACCCTTTAAGAATTAATTGCCAGTCAATCTTGGCCAATTCACGTCTCATGGCCTCAAAGTTACCTTTCTTTAAGTTCAGAACCATTGTTTCTTCAATCATGTTTTGCTATGACGATCCATAAAGGACAAGGACAAACAATGCAGAAGGTGTTGGTCTACCTCGACAAACCAGCATGGAAAACTATATGTGTCTCTTAGCCGAGGAAAGATGAAGGGAATGTCAAAGTTTTCCTGAAGGATGGAACATACACCAAGAATGTTGTCATTAAAAGCGTGCTTTGTTGAATGATGACTTATGAGACAAATTCTCAGATTTTCTTTGTTAAAATTTGACCGCTGAATCTCTCTATATTTAAACTGTCTTTTTTTTTTATCAACAGCAAAGAAACATAAAGACGCAGTGAGCAGCAACAAGAGACACAACAAGAAATAACTCAATAATTCTCATCTTTAACATTTAAATTGTTCTTATATTTTAAGAGTAATTCACATTTTATATTTTAATAAATCCTATTTCCACTTTTCATGCCTGTGTGTTCTTCATCACAATGGGAACCTAACGGGCAGAAATGGATGCTCTGTGGGAGAGTCACTCAGAGTGCATGGGGGGAGGCTGTGGGTAGATGGACTGAATACGTGGGGGGGGGGGGGGGGGGGGGCGGAAGGGACTGGCAAGGAGCAGAGTGGGAGGGTGAAAGGAGCAGGGGTGAGTGAGTGAACTGCCAGTTTACCAGGTGTGAGTGACTGCGCTGCCAGCCCACCAGCTGTCAGTGACTGCACTGCCAGCCCACCAGCCATCAGTGACTGAATTGCCAGCCCACCAGATGCGAGTGACTGCACTGCCACCCCGCCAGCCATGAGTAAGTGAACTGCCAGCCCACCAGCTGTGAGTGACTGAACTGCCAGCCCACCTGCCGTGAGTAAGTGAACTGCCAGCCCACCAGCCATGAGTGACTGCACTGCCATCCCACCAGCCGTGAGTAACTGCACTGCCAGTCCACCAGCCGTGAGTAACTGCACTGCCAGTCCAATAATCCATTGAGTCCACCCTCTCCCCCTTTTCTCTCACAGAGTCTGTCACCTGTTTTGGGCAGAATTTCTGGCAGTTTCTCAGCTGCCAGTCTGCCAAGTCTGAGTGACTGTACTGCCAGGCCTCAGTGACTGAGCTGCCTGGCCTCAGTGACTGAGCTGCCAGCCCAAGAATCCATTCGGCCCACAATGTCCATACTAGCCCCCTGGAAACCAGTCCCTTCAGCCTACAACACCCATACTAGCACAACAGAAAGCCCCCCCCCCCCCCCCCCCCACCACCAGAATATTGCGTTGGGTGACCAGCCCTCCCATGTGATGCTGGGACCCAACGGCATCCTGTAATTCTCCTGTAATTCTTCAAACACGAGGAAGCACCAATGGATTGTTGGACAAATGTGAAGAGAAGGTGAGGTGTGGGGATGGGTGTAAGAACACAATAAACATGCTGATCATGTACTGCGAACCGTAGTAATTCTACGGCATCTGAAATACAAAAGGAAGACATGATATGCTCAGATGACAGAAGACACGGCGGAGAAAGGGAAAATGTGTAATTTCAGAAGTTAATGATCTCATCAAAACTCCGATCACATTATTCCAGAATCAGTTCCTGCTCAACATTTATTGCTCAACATCTACCTATCTATTTCTTACTACTGTTGAATTGACACTGATATTTCCAAACATTCTTGCTCCAGAACACTTCTCAACTAACTTCTCAGACTGCTTGTTCCATATGCCCACCACTGTGGGAGTATAAAGTATTTCCTTCAGGTTCCTGTCAATATTGCCACTGACGTGCTGCAATCACATTGATGCGACACCCATGAAAGCACGCAAACAAAAATAAAAATACATTTGTCATGTCTCCTGTTACTCTTGCAAAAATACGGTAAAAAGCTTATTGTCACGTTGCATCGTAAATTGTTTTGGAAACAACTATGTCAAGACCGCAAGATATTGCAGAGGGTTGTAAATATAGTCCTGTATGTCACAGAGCCCAGACCAATCATAGTCTTCATCTGCACTTCACGCTGCATAACATTTATCCAAACACCCAACAAAATCAAAGACTTGGCAAATCCCTGTCTGTTTTTTTCTTTCCCCAACACTTATCCAGCAAAAGGTAGAGATGTTTGTAAGCGCGCTTCACAAGGTTTAGGAATTGGTTCATTCCCTCCGTTACATTACATATGAACGGTCCCTCCATAGGCTAGGGCACTATTCAATCCCCTATAGCCCATTATGGACATTGAACTTTGTCTGAGGTACTGATATATAAAATAGCGCTACAGTGCTGATCAATGTGTTCTGCCCTCTCTATTTTCCACCTTGCTCTATCTATTGGCATATAACCATATAACAATTACAGCACGGCAAAAGGTCATCTCGGCCAATACAAGTCCGTGCCAAACAAATATGTTCCCGTCCCACCTGCCTGCACTCATACCATAACCCTCCATTCCCTTCTCATCCATATGCCTATCCAATTTATTTTTAAATGATACCAACGAACCTGCCTCCACCACTTCCACTGGAAGCTCATTCCACACCACTACCACTCTCTGAGTAAAGAAGTTCCCCCTTATGTTACCCCTAAACTTCTGTCCCTTAATTCTGAAGTCATGTCCTCTTGTTTGAATCTTCCCTATTCTCAAAGGGAAAAGCTTGTCCACATCAACTCTGTCTATCCTCTCATCATTTTAAAGACTCTATCAAGTCCCCCCTTAACCTTCTGCGCTCCAGAGAATAAAGACTTAACTTATTCAACCTTTCTCTGTAACTTAGTTGTTGAAACCCAGGCAACATTCTAGTAAATCTCCTCTGTACTCTCTCTATTTTGTTAACATCCTTCCTATAATTGGGCGACCAAAATTGTACACCATACCCCAGATTTGGTCTCATCAATGCCTTGTACAATTTTAACATTACATCCCAGCTTCTATACTCAATGCTCTGATTTATAAAGGCTAACATACCAAAAGCTTTCTTTACCTCCCCATCTATATGAGATTCCACCTTCAAGGAACTATGCACGGTTATTTCCAGATCCCTCTGTTCAACTGCATTCTTCAATTCCCTACCATTTACCATGTACGTCCTATTTTGATTTGTCCTGCCAAGGTGTAGCACCTCACATTTATCAGCATTAAACTCCATCTGCCATCTTTCAGCCCATTCTCCCAAATGGCCTAAATCACTCTGTAGACTTTGGAAATCCTCTTCATTATCCACAACACCCCATATCTTGGTATCATCTGCATACTTACTAATCCTATTTCCCACACCTTCATCCAGATCATTGATGCACATGACAAACAACAGTGGACCCAACACAGATCCCTGAGGCACCCCACTAGTCACCTGCCTCCAACCCGACAAACAGCCATCCACCATTACCCTCTGGCGTCTCCCATTCAGCCACTGTTGAATCCATCTTGCTACTCCTGCATTTATACTCAACAGTTGAACCCTCTTAACCAACCTTCCATGAGGAACATTGTCAAAGGCCTTACTAAAGTCCATATAGACAACATCCACTGCTTTACCCTCGTCAATTTCCCTAGTAACCTCTTCAAAAAATTCAAGAAGATTAGTCAAACATGACCTTCCAGGCACAAATCCATGTTGACTGTTCCTAATCATGAGTCACACAACGCAGGAACAGGTCCTGCAGCCCAGCCTGCCAATGTTGATCAATGTACACCATCAACATAAGTCCCACCTGCTGTTTTTGGCGCATGCACTTCCTATTTGTGTTTGGCCAAATGTGTTTAAATTAAATAGTGTTTAGTTCTACCTCAGCTACCTCCTTTGGCAGGTAATTCTATATGTACGTCACCCACTCTGTGTATCCACATATCAACCACATTCTGAGTGGATCCATACGACCAGTACCCTGTTTACGACCAGTATCGCGTTTAAACCGATAATATCTATATATGATATATGTAAACAGTTTGGTTAGCATGCAGAACAATGTTTTCTCACTGTACATCGGTACATGTGGCAGTAATATCCCTAAACCTGAAGCTAAATCCTAAAGCACCTGTCATCTGCATTGTTTACAACACCATGAAACCAGCGGATTGTCTCATAGGTTGCAGAAGCATTCCATCATCCATTTTGAGGATGCAACGAGTAAAATGGAGAAGGGGGAGCCAGTGGATGTAATGTACCTGGACTTTCAGAAAGCATTTGTTAACGTCCCACACAGGATATTAGTTTAAGTAAGTAGGTAAGTTTATTAGCCAAGTATTCACATACAAGGAATAAGCCTTGGTGCTCCGCTCACAAGTAACAACATGATACATACAGTGACAGTTACAAATGACTCAGAAATCACTAAACATTAATACCTGTAATAATAAAACATTAATGATAAAACACCATTGATCAAGCATGTGAATCAACAAAATACCAGATTCGAGGTGGGGGGTTGGAAGAGTTGTGTGGCAGTAGCCACTCCACGATCCTCCCCCTCCCACCCCCCCCCCTTCAAAAACACACCCCGCGATTACTCCAGCACTCTTGTGTCTTTTTATTCTCTAAACCAGCGTCTGCATTTCCCCAGTTTCCACCTCCCACCGTAGCCATGGCGGTCATAGATCGGCTCGAGGAGGGCGGCACGGTGGCGCAGCGGTAGCACCAGAGGCCCGGGTTCGATCCCGAACCACGGGTGCTGTCTGTACGGAGTTTGCACGTTCTCCCCGTGACCGGTGTGGGTTTTCTCCAGGATTCCCGGTTTCTTCCCACGCTCCAAAGACGTGCAGGTTTCTAGGTTAATTGACTTGGAACAATTGTAAAAAATGTGTCCCCGGTGTGCGTAGTATAGTGTAAATGTGAGGGGATCGCTGGTCGGCGCGGACTCGGTGGGCCGAAGGGCCTGTTTCCGCGTTGTATCTCTAAACTAAACTAAAAAAATCAAAGGGAGGCTACAGATTTTTGGCTGTTGAGTATGGAAAATTATAGCATATGGTATTGGATTTGATGATTGATATGGATAGAAAAGTGGACCGCAGCAATTTAAAATATACATTATTAATTTAGATACAGGGATTGAAAGTAACCTGAGCAAATTTGTAGATCACACAAAGCTGAACGGAAGTGTGAACTGTGTCGAGGATGCTATGGGGATGCAGGGTAATTTGGACAGATTGGGTGAGTGGGCAGATACATGGCAGATGCAATATAATGTGGATAAAATTAGGTTATCCACTGGTGGTAAGAATGGGAAGGCAGATTATTATCTGAATGGTGTCAGGTTAGGAAAAGGGGAAGTACAACGTGACTTGGGTGTCCTTGTTCATCAGTCACTGAAAGTAAGCATGCACGTACAACAGGCAATGAAGAAAGTTAATGGCATGTTGGCTTTCATAACCAGGTTCAGGGATAGCTACTTCCCCACAGCCATCAGGCTATTAAACCTGGCTCGGACAAAACTCTGATTATTAATAACCACTTTCTGCTATTTGCACTTTATCAGATTATTTATTCATGTGTGTATATATTTATATCATGGTATATGGACACATTTATCTGTTTTGTAGTAAATGCCTGCTATTTTCTGTGTGCTTAAGCAAAGCAAGAATTTCATTGTCCTATACAGGGACACATGACAATAAACTCACTTGAACTTGAACTTGAACTAACGAGAGGAGGAGTACAGGTCCTTCTGCAGTTGTACAGCGCCCTGGTGATACTCGAGCTCGTATCAACAACAACACGGAAAGAAAAAGGAAAAAGAAAAGAAAAACGGAAGGAAAGAGAAGGAAAAGACAACGGAGGGAGGAAGGGAGGGGGATAGAAAGACGGAAGAAAAAAACGAAAGGAAAAGAAAGGTAACAACAAGAACAACGGAGTATGGGGGAAGAC
>JAWMAR010005221.1:0-33448 GCA_036785375.1 Leucoraja ocellata | reverse complement strand
AAAAATGGGAGGACTCCATAAACTTCTACCATTTACTGCCTCATCCCTTACAGTAGGCAGCTTAGCCCTAACAGGAATGCCCTTCTTATCCGGTTTCTTTTCAAAAGACGCCATCATCGAAGCTATAAACACCTCTAACCTAAACGCCTGAGCCCTTATCATAACTTTATTAGCCACTTCCTTCACTGCTATTTATAGCCTTCGACTTATCTTCTTCACATTAATAAATTCACCACGATTTACCCCATTGGCACCTATTAATGAAAATAACCCCTTAGTATTAAAACCCATTAAACGCCTGGCTTACGGAAGTATTTTAGCCGGTCTTATTATTACCTTTAATATAACACCAACCAAAACACAAATCTTAACAATACCACTCACCCTTAAACTCTCTGCCCTTTTAGTAACAATTATTGGACTACTCTTAGCCCTAGAGCTTACCAACCTCACCAAACACCAATTTAAAACTCACCCAACCATACTAACCCATAATTTCTCTAATATACTAGGCTACTTTCCACCAATTTTTCACCGCCTTTACCCACAAATTAACCTTCATTGAGCTCAAACTGTCTCCACTCACCTGATTGACCTAACATGAAATGAAAAAATAGGACCAAAAAATAAACTCGTCCAACAAACATCCATAATTAAATTATTTACACTACCCCAGCAAGGCTTCATTAAAATTTACCTTATAATCTTCTTCCTCACTCTCACCCTAGCCACACTAATCATAATTTAAACTACACGCAACGTCCCTCAAGAGACACCACGAGTTAATTCTAGTACAACAAATAACGCCAAAAGCAATATTCAGCCACTCAGTATTAGTAAGTAGCCCCCATAAGAATATAATAAAGCCACACCACTAAAATCCCCACGAATCACCTCTAAACCATTAACTTCATCACCCCCAAACCACCCTCACCCTCAACCCCCAACAAAATGTTTATTAACGTATATTAAACCCCCTACATAAAATAAAACATAAATCAATACTGATCAATCCCCTCATGACTCTGGATAAGGCTCTGCAACAAGCGCCGCAGTGTAAGCAAACACAACCAATATCCCCCCTAAATAAATTAAAAACAAAACTAAAGATAAAAAAGAACTTCCAGAACTTACTAATAAACCACACCCCACGCCAGCAGAAACTACTAAACCAAGGGCAGCATAATAAGGGGAAGGATTTGAAGCCACTGCTACTAAACCTATAATAAAACTCAACATTATAATAAATACTAAATAAATCATAAATTCCTACTTAGATTTTAACTAAGACCAACAGTCTGAAAAACTACCGTTGTTATTCAACTACAAGAACCTAATGACCACAAATATTCGAAAAACCCATCCATTATTTAAAATTATTAATAGCTCACTTATTGACCTCCCCACCCCAATCAACATCTCAATTTGATGAAATTATGGCTCACTCCTGGGGCTTTGTTTAATTATCCAAATCCTCACTGGTCTGTTCTTAGCCATACACTACACCCCAGATATTTCCTCAGCCTTCTCCTCAGTTGTCCACATCTGCCGAGATGTGAATTATGGATGACTAATCCGTAATATCCACGCCAACGGAGCCTCCCTCTTTTTTATCTGTATTTACATCCACATTGCCCGTGGGTTCTATTATGGGTCTTACCTTAATAAAGAAACATGAAATATTGGGGTTATCCTACTATTCTTATTAATAGCCACAGCCTTTGTAGGATACGTCCTACCCTGAGGTCAAATATCATTTTGGGGGGCAACAGTCATTACCAACCTCCTATCCGCTTTCCCTTATATTGGCAACATCTTAGTCGAATGAATCTGAGGGGGTTTCTCAGTTGATAACGCAACCCTGACCCGATTCTTTGCCTTCCATTTTTTATTTCCATTCCTAATCGTTGCACTTACTCTGCTCCATCTCATCTTCCTTCATGAAATAGGCTCTAATAACCCCACGGGACTTAACTCTAACACAGACAAAATTCTATTTCACCCGTACTTCTCTTATAAAGACCTTTTGGGTTTCTTTATTTTAGTGCTCATTCTAACTCTACTTGCTCTCTTCACACCCAACTTACTAGGGGACACAGAAAACTTCATCCCAGCGGATCCTCTACTTACACCCCCTCACATCAAGCCAGAGTGATACTTCCTATTTGCCTATGCCATCCTTCGCTCCATCCCGAACAAGCTAGGAGGTGTCCTTGCTCTCTTATTCTCTATCCTTATCCTTATGTTTGTGCCTCTACTGCACACATCCAAGCAACGAAGTGCCACATTCCGACCAATCACCCAAATCTTATTCTGAACACTACTCACAAACACTATTATCTTAACATGAATCGGGGGCCAACCAGTAGAACAACCATTCATTATCATCGGACAAATTGCCTCAATTGTCTATTTCCTCTTATTTCTCATCCTTCTCCCCCTTGCCGGCTGGTGAGAAAATAAGATTCTAAACCTTTAATATGTTATGGTAGCCTAAAAATTAAGGCATTGGTCTTGTAAACCAAAAATTGGAGGTGAAATGCCTCCCCAAAACAAATCGTATTCAGGAAAGAGAGGGTTGAACTCCCATCCTTGGCTCCCAAAGCCAAGATTCTGCTTAAACCACCTCCTGAAATACACCAGTATTGACTGGGCGACAATTTCGCCCTTCTTAGTCAGATATACATATATATTATTGGGTCCACATATATCTAATATGTACATAATACAGTACTATGTATAATACTCATTCATCGACTGTCAGCTATTTCATTACATACTATGTATAATACTCATTAGTAAATGTCCAACTATTACATTATATATAATTTTTAACCCCCACTTTTATGATATTCCAAAGAATCATAACTAATTATCCACTCAGTTACCTCATTTTTCTCTCAACCGTTAGACTAAAGCACACGTCCCTAAATAAACAATATATTAATTTCAGTTAATTATTAGGGCTGGCGAGAACCGACCAATACCCTAATATATCCCCCTTTGCACGGTTTGTGGTACTGAAATGGATTTATCCCCAGAACTTGCCCAAATGCTCACATTTGGCACCCTTGAGAGGCATTCGTCTCTTAATCGCGTCATTTTGCCTTTCCTCTAGTTCCCTCGGTTGTCATTCAACTATTGATCGTCTCAAGATTTCTAGCCCTCCCAGTTTTTTTAGGGGGATGAGACAATCGCTAATCCTCCAGACTTCTCTGTCGGATGGCGGCCGGTCCATCAAGTTAAATTGGTCCTATCCTCAACATAATATTATAAAACTTCGCTACTTCTATCATTCGCTGGGCTTCTACTTGTCAAAATAAGGCAGTACTCACATGGCTAAGGCCCAAAAATTAAATTTAACTCTCATCCATAGGTACGAATAATTGGATATAAGTTTAATAAAGACATTTTATTAAACCTCAAATTATTAAGAAATTAATATTTAATTAATGGGAAAAACTAAGAATTCTTAACCTCAAACATCTATATATAGGCATAAATATATTATATAGGTGCCCCCGGGTTGGGAAAAAAAAAAACAAAGCCAATACATTTTTTGGGAAAAACCCCCCTCCCCCTTAATATACATAGCTATCTCGAAAAACCCCTAAAACGAGGGCTAAATGTATATCGTCTCTGTAATGACATGCGTGTTATATCGTCATATATATAGTGTAACACTATCACATGCTAGTGTAGCTTAATGCAAAGCATAGCACTGAAAATGCTAAGATAAATTTTAAAAACTTTCACAAGCACTGAAGGTTTGGTCCTGGCCTCAGTATTAATTTTAACCATATTTACACATGCGAGTTTCAGCATTCCAGTGAGAACGCCCTAATCATGCCCTTATTTGTTTAGGAGCTGGTATCAGGCATATACAGTGTGTATAACCCATGACACCTCGCTTAACCACACCCCCAAGGGAATTCAGCAGTGATAGACATTGAACAATAAGCGCAAGCTTGAATCAGTTAAAGTTAAAAGAGTTGGTTAATCTCGTGCCAGCCACCGCGGTTATACGAGTAACTCACATTAATACTTCACGGCGTAAAGGGTGATTAAAAGTTTCTAAAAAGTACTAAAGTTATAACCTTATAAAGCTGTCATACGCACCTATAAAAGGAATAATACACTGACGAAAGTAACTCTAACCAAACAGAGCTTTTGACCTCACGACAGTTAAGACACAAACTAGGATTAGATACCCTACTATGCTTAACCATAAATAGACCTTTACCACTACTTACTTTGTTTAAGTCCGCCTGAGTACTACAAGCGCTAGCTTAAAACCCAAAGGACTTGGCGGTGCCCCAGACCCCCCTAGAGGAGCCTGTTCTATAACCGATAATCCACGTTAAACCTTACCACTTCTTGCTTTTACCGCCTATATACCGCCGTCGTCAGCTCACCCCATGAGGGTATAAAAGTAAGCATAATGGACTTCCTCCAAAACGTCAGGTCGAGGTGTAGCGAATGAAGTGGAAAGAAATGGGCTACATTTTCTCTCAAGAAAACACGGACAGTAGAATGAAAAATCACTCATAAGGTGGATTTAGCAGTAAGAAAAACTTAGGATATTTTTCTGAAACCGGCTCTGAGGCGCGCACACACCGCCCGTCACTCTCCTCAACCTTTACTACTCTATTTTATAAATGAATTTTTACCACAAGAGGAGGCAAGTCGTAACATGGTAAGTGTACTGGAAAGTGTACTTGGAATAATCAAAATATAGCTAAATTAGTAAAGCACCTCCCTTACACCGAGGAAATACCCGTGCAACTCGAGTTATCTTGAACCTTAAAACTAGCCTAACCACCGTTAATTAGCTTCAATATTACTAATAAACTATTTTAATATTTTGTACTTAAAACATTTTTACATTCCTAGTATAGGTGATAGAACAGAAATACTTAGCGCTATAGAAAAAGTACCGCAAGGGAAAGCTGAAAAAGAACTGAAACAAATCATTAAAGTAACAAAAAGCAAAGATTCACCCCTGTACCTTTTGCATCATGATTTAGTAAGAACAAGTGGGCAAAAAGACCTTAAGTCCACCTTCCCGAAACTAGACGAGCTACTTCGGAGCAGCATACTAGAGCTAACCCGTCTCTGTGGCAAAAGAGTGGGAAGACTCCCGAGTAGAGGTGACAAGCCTACCGAGCCTGGTGATAGCTGGTTACCCAAAAAAAGAACTTAAATTCTGCAATAATTCTTCACCCCACCAACTAAGATTACCTGAATAAGGTGACTTGTAAGAATTATTAGTTATTTAAAAGAGGTACAACTCTTTTGAATTAAGAAACAACTTTATTAGGAGGGTAATGATCATATTATTAAAGGACCACACCCCAGTAGGCCTAAAAGCAGCCATCTGATCAGCAAGCGTCACAGCTCCAGCCCTCAACTAACCAATAATTCCGATACATTCTCCAAACCCCCTAACCAATATTGGGTTTTTTTATTATACTTAATAAAAGAACTTATACTAAAATGAGTAATTAGAGGCTTAACCTCTCCACAGCACCCGTGTAAGTCAGAAAGAATTAAATCACTGATTATTAACCGACACCAACCTGAGGTTATAATATTAATAATAATAAACTAGAAAAACACATTTATTATATCGTTAACCCTACACAGGAGTGCTCACAGGAAAGATTAAAAGAAAATAAAGGAACTCGGCAAACACAAACTCCGCCTGTTTACCAAAAACATCGCCTCTTGCAAACTCTGTATAAGAGGTCCCGCCTGCCCTGTGACATTGTTTAACGGCCGCGGTATTATGACCGTGCGAAGGTAGCGTAATCACTTGTCTTTTAATTGAAGACCTGTATGAAAGGCATCACGAGAGTTTACCTGTCTCTATTTTCTAATCAATGAAATTGATCTCCCCGTGCAGAAGCGGGGATGTAACCATAAGACGAGAAGACCCTATGGAGCTTTAAACACTTAAGTTATTATCTAACCTAATCATTGATCTAATGACTTAACCTACCATGATGATAGCCTAACTTAATGTTTTCGGTTGGGGCGACCAAGGAGTAAAATAAAACCTCCTTATCGATTGAGTATTTTTACTTAAAAATTAGAGCGACAGTTCTGATTAATAGAATGTCTAACGAATAATGACCCAGGATTAAATCCTGATCAATGAACCAAGTTACCCTAGGGATAACAGCGCAATCCTTTCTAAGAGTCCATATCGCCGAAAGGGTTTACGACCTCGATGTTGGATCAGGACATCCTAATGGTGCAACCGCTATTAAGGGTTCGTTTGTTCAACGATTAATAGTCCTACGTGATCTGAGTTCAGACCGGAGTAATCCAGGTCAGTTTCTATCTATGTAGATATTTTCCCCAGTACGAAAGGACCGGGAAAATGAAGCCTATGCCTCAGGCACGCTTCTCCCTCATCTGTTGAAGATAACTTAAACAGTAAAGAGGGGTTAACCCTCTACTAAAGATTATAGTCCGTTAAGGTGGCAGAGCCTGGTAATTGCAAAAGACCTAAACTCTTTGATCCAGAGGTTCAACTCCTCTCCTTAACCATGTTAAAAACTATTATTACTCAAATTATTCACCCTTTAACCTACATCATCCCAGTACTATTGGCCACAGCATTCTTAACCCTGGTAGAACGTAAGATCTTGGGTTATATGCAACTTCGTAAAGGCCCTAATGTAGTAGGACCATATGGGCTCCTCCAACCTATCGCTGATGGATTAAAACTTTTCACTAAAGAACCCATCCGCCCCTCACACTCATCCCACTTTCTCTTTCTAGTAACCCCAACCGCTGCCCTAACCTTAGCCCTACTTATATGAATGCCACTACCCCTGCCTCACTCTATCCTCAATCTCAACCTAGGCTTACTATTTATCTTAGCCGTCTCTAGTTTAACCGTCTACACCATCCTGGGCTCCGGCTGAGCCTCTAATTCTAAATATGCACTGATAGGAGCCCTACGTGCTGTAGCACAAACTATCTCCTATGAAGTCACCCTAGGCTTAATCTTACTATCCTTAGTTATCATAACCGGAGGCTTTACACTACACACATTTAATTTTACCCAAGAAACCATTTGACTTCTTGTACCCGCTTGACCACTCGCTATAATATGGTATATCTCAACCTTAGCAGAAACTAACCGAGCTCCATTTGATTTAACCGAAGGGGAATCAGAGCTGGTCTCTGGGTTTAATATCGAATATGCAGGAGGACCTTTCGCCCTCTTCTTCCTAGCTGAATACTCCAATATTTTAATAATAAACACATTATCCGTTATTCTTTTTATAGGTGTCTCTTACAGCCCCTCCTTCCCTCAAATCTCAACACTAAGCCTTATAATTAAAGCAACTGCATTAACCATTCTATTTCTATGAATTCGCGCCTCCTACCCACGATTCCGCTATGACCAACTTATACATCTAGTATGAAAAAACTTCTTACCACTTACACTAGCCCTTATCTTATGACACATCACCCTACCAACCTCCTTAGCAAGCCTCCCACCCCTCACCTAAGGAAGCGTGCCTGAATCAAAGGATCACTTTGATAGAGTGAAACATGAATGTTAAAATCATTCCACTTCCTTAGAAAAATAGGGCTTGAACCTACTCCATAGAGATCAAAACTCTATGTACTTCCTATTATACTACTTCCTAAAGTAAAGTCAGCTAATTAAGCTTTTGGGCCCATACCCCTACCATGTTGGTTAAAATCCTTCCTCTACTAATGAACCCCCTCGTACTATCAATCCTCATCCTCAGCCTAGGCCTAGGCACTACAATTACATTTATAGGCTCCCATTGACTTCTAATTTGAATAGGCCTAGAAATTAACACCATGGCCATCATCCCATTAATAATTCATCAACAACACCCACGAGCAGTAGAAGCCACTACCAAGTACTTCCTCACACAAGCCACAGCTTCTGCCCTTCTCCTCTTTGCAGGAACAACAAATGCCTGAGCCACAGGACAATGGAACATCACCGACATACTTTCACCAACCTCCGCCACACTAATTACATTAGCCTTAGCCCTGAAAATTGGCCTGGCACCTATACACTTCTGATTACCAGAAGTTCTCCAAGGACTGAACCTAACCACTGGACTTGTTCTCTCAACTTGACAAAAACTAGCCCCCTTTGCCATCCTCCTTCAACTCTACCCCCTCCTCAACCCAAACATCCTTATAACTTTAGGGGTTACCTCAATCGTCATTGGGGGATGAAGCGGACTTAATCAAACACAACTACGAAAAATCTTAGCATACTCATCAATTGCTCACCTAGGATGAATAATTACCATTCTTCATTTCGCCCCAAACCTAGCACTTCTAAACCTTGCCCTTTACATTATTATAACCACCTCAATATTTCTCCTATTTAATACACTTAACTCAACAAAAATTAACTCAATCTCTGTGTCCGCCACTAAAGCCCCACTGCTCTCAATCATATCCTTAATCACCCTCCTTTCACTAGGGGGCCTGCCCCCACTCTCAGGATTTATACCCAAATGACTTATCCTACAAGAAATAACTAAACAAGACTTGTTAATTCCCGCCACCATCATAGCCCTAGCAACTCTTCTAAGCCTTTTCTTTTATCTACGGCTCTGCTACGCAATAACCTTAACAATCTCCCCAACCCCAATCTTTTTCATGTCCTCATGACGAACAAAAACTACTCAAATAAATATCTTACTCACAATCACTACCTCCCTATCTATTCTTCTCCTCCCCCTAACCCCCACACTACTAATACTATTCACGTAAGAAATTTAGGTTAATAAGACCAAAAGCCTTCAAAGCTTTCAGTAAGAGTTCAAATCTCTTAACTTCTGATAAGACTTGCAAGACTCTATCTCACATCCTCTGAATGCAACCCAGATGATTTAATTAAACTAAAGTCTTCTAGATAAACAGGCCTCGATCCTGCAACATCTTAATTAACAGCTAAGCGTTCAAACCACCGAACTTTTATCTAGGCTTCTCCCGCCGTAGGGTAAAAGGCGGGAGAAGCCCCGGGAGAGCCTTTCATCTCCGTCTCAGGATTTGCAATCTTGTGTAAACTTTACTACGGGACTTGGTAAGAAGAGGACTCTAACCTCTCTTCGCGGGACTACAGGCCGACGCTTAACTCTCAGCCATCTTACCTGTGGCAATTAATCGCTGATTATTCTCTACTAATCACAAAGATATCGGCACCCTCTACCTAATCTTTGGTGCCTGAGCAGGTATAGTCGGAACTGGCCTAAGTCTTTTAATTCGAGCAGAGTTGAGCCAGCCCGGATCACTTCTAGGTGATGATCAGATTTATAATGTCCTTGTTACAGCCCATGCCTTAGTAATAATCTTTTTTATGGTTATACCAATTATAATTGGAGGGTTTGGCAATTGACTCGTCCCTTTAATGATTGGCTCTCCAGACATAGCCTTTCCCCGCATGAATAATATGAGCTTTTGACTTTTACCACCTTCATTTCTTCTTCTCCTAGCCTCCGCTGGAGTTGAAGCTGGGGCGGGAACAGGTTGAACTGTCTACCCCCCTCTAGCAGGCAATCTAGCCCACGCGGGGGCCTCCGTAGACTTAACAATTTTCTCTCTCCATTTGGCAGGTATCTCCTCCATCCTGGCCTCCATTAACTTCATCACCACAATTATTAACATAAAACCCCCAGCAATCTCTCAATACCAAACACCTCTATTCGTATGATCAATCCTTGTTACAACTGTCTTACTTCTTATAGCCCTCCCAGTTCTAGCAGCTGGCATTACTATGCTTCTCACAGATCGTAACCTCAATACAACTTTCTTTGACCCAGCAGGAGGAGGAGACCCCATTCTTTACCAGCACCTGTTCTGATTTTTTGGGCACCCTGAAGTATATATTTTAATTTTACCAGGATTTGGAATAATCTCCCATGTAGTTGCTTATTACTCAGGTAAAAAAGAACCATTCGGCTATATGGGTATAGTCTGAGCAATAATAGCCATCGGCCTTTTAGGATTTATCGTTTGAGCACATCACATATTCACAGTGGGAATAGATGTAGACACACGAGCATATTTCACATCAGCCACAATAATTATTGCCATTCCGACAGGAGTTAAAGTCTTTAGTTGACTAGCCACCCTCCATGGCGGCTCCATTAAATGAGAAACACCACTACTTTGAGCATTAGGCTTTATCTTCCTGTTTACAGTTGGAGGACTAACAGGAATCGTCTTAGCCAATTCTTCACTTGACATTGTTCTCCATGATACTTACTATGTTGTAGCCCATTTCCATTATGTTCTCTCAATGGGGGCAGTATTTGCCATTATAGCAGGCTTTGTCCACTGATTCCCATTATTTACAGGCTATACACTTCACTCCACATGAACAAAAATTCAATTTTCAATTATATTTATTGGAGTAAACCTAACCTTCTTCCCCCAACATTTCCTAGGGTTAGCAGGCATGCCACGACGCTACTCAGATTATCCAGATGCTTATACTCTCTGAAATGTGGTATCCTCTATTGGATCCCTAATCTCACTAGTAGCCGTTATCATTTTATTATTTATTATTTGAGAAGCATTTGCCTCAAAACGTGAAGTCTTATCCATCGAACTCTCTAATACCAATGTGGAATGACTTCATGGCTGCCCTCCTCCATACCACACCTACGAAGAGCCAGCTTTCGTTCAAGTCCAACAACCCGCTTATTAACAAGAAAGGAAGGAATTGAACCCCCATAAGTTGGTTTCAAGCCAACCACATCACCACTCTGTCACTTTCTTGAGACTCTAGTAAACTAATTACATCACCTTGTCAAGGTGAAATTGTGGGTTAAACTCCCACGAATCTTAAATTTAATGGCACACCCAGCACAATTAGGATTTCAAGACGCAGCCTCCCCTATTATAGAAGAACTTCTCCATTTCCACGACCACACATTAATAATTGTATTCCTTATTAGCACACTAGTTCTCTATATTATTGTAGCAATAGTTACTACTAAACTAACTAATAAGTATATTTTAGACTCCCAAGAAATTGAAATTGTATGAACCATCCTACCCGCTATCATCCTTATTATAATTGCATTACCATCGCTACGAATCTTATATCTAATAGATGAAATTAATGATCCACATATTACAATTAAAGCACTAGGTCATCAATGATATTGAAGCTATGAGTATACAGACTATGAAAATTTAGAATTTGACTCCTACATAATCCAAACTGAAGACCTGTATCCTGGACAATTTCGACTTCTAGAGACTGACCACCGCATGGTTGTTCCAATAGAATCCCCTATTCGAATTCTAGTCACCGCAGAAGACGTCTTACACTCCTGAGCAATCCCAGCACTCGGAGTAAAAATAGATGCAGTACCAGGGCGCCTTAATCAAGCCGCCTTTATCATCTCTCGACCTGGCGTCTATTATGGACAATGTTCAGAAATCTGTGGTGCCAACCACAGCTTTATACCGATCGTAGTTGAAGCAGTACCCTTAGAACATTTTGAAAATTGATCTTCATTAATGCTAGAATAAGTCTCATTAAGAAGCTAACAGGGTCCAGCATTAGCCTTTTAAGCTAAATATTGGTGACTCCCAACCACCCTTAATGACATGCCTCAACTCAATCTCAACCCTTGATTTTTAATCTTTTTATTCTCCTGGTTATTCTTCTTGATCGTCTTACCCCATAAACTAACATCTTACTTATTTAATTATAGCCCCACCCCAAAAAATACTGAAAAACAAAAACCAGAGCCCTGAAACTGACCATGATCTTAAACTTCTTTGATCAATTCTTAAGCCCCTCACTCCTAGGCCTGCCCTTAATTGCCCTAGCAATTATTATACCAGCAGTGATTTTCCAAACCCCTTCAAACCGATGACTTAATAACCGCCTTATCACCTTACAAACATGGTTTATTAATCGATTCACCTATCAACTCCTACAACCTCTCAACCTTGGTGGTCACAAATGAGCCATTATTCTCACAGCACTCATACTCTTCTTGATTACTATTAACCTTCTAGGACTTCTCCCTTACACATTTACACCAACAACCCAGCTCTCATTGAATATGGCTTTTGCCCTTCCACTATGATTAACAACAGTTTTAATTGGTATACTAAATCAACCCACTATTGCCCTAGGGCACCTCCTCCCAGAAGGCACCCCCACCCCTTTAATCCCAATCCTTATTATTATTGAAACTATTAGCCTGTTTATTCGACCCCTAGCCCTGGGAGTCCGACTCACAGCTAACCTCACAGCAGGCCATTTATTAATACAATTAATTGCAACAGCAGCCTTTGTACTAATCTCAACTATGCCTGCAGTAGCAATCCTGACTTCCATCGTACTATTTTTACTTACTTTACTAGAAGTCGCCGTGGCCATAATTCAAGCCTATGTATTTGTACTACTACTAAGCCTATATTTACAAGAAAACGTTTAATAATGGCCCACCAAGCACACGCATTTCACATAGTTGACCCAAGCCCATGACCATTAACAGGAGCTATTGCTGCTCTCCTTATGACATCCGGCCTAGCCATTTGATTTCATTTTCACACCATGTCACTTCTCCTCTTAGGACTTATCCTTCTTACTCTCACAGTTGTTCAATGATGACGAGATGTTATCCGAGAAGGAACATTTCAAGGCCACCACACCCCGCCAGTACAAAAAGGCCTACGCTACGGCATGATTCTCTTTATTACATCTGAAGTCTTCTTCTTCCTTGGGTTTTTCTGAGCATTTTATCATGCTAGCCTAGCCCCAACCCCTGAACTAGGTGGCTGCTGACCTCCCACAGGCATCACCCCCTTGGACCCATTTGAAGTCCCATTACTTAATACTGCTGTCCTATTAGCCTCTGGAGTCACAGTCACCTGAGCTCATCATAGTATCATAGAAGGTAATCGAAAAGAAGCCATCCAAGCTCTTACACTTACAGTTCTCCTAGGGTTCTACTTTACAGCTCTTCAAGCTATAGAATACTATGAAGCCCCCTTCACCATCGCCGATGGAGTCTACGGAACAACCTTCTTTGTAGCAACAGGCTTTCATGGACTCCACGTAATCATTGGCTCAACATTTCTTCTAATTTGTTTAGTACGCCAAATCCTCTTCCACTTCACATCAGAACACCATTTTGGCTTTGAAGCCGCTGCATGATACTGACACTTTGTCGACGTAGTATGACTATTCCTCTATGTATCAATTTATTGATGAGGCTCATAATACTTTTCTAGTATAAACTAGTACAAATGACTTCCAATCATTCAATCTTGGTTAGACTCCAAGGAGAAGTAATGAACCTCATTACATTATCTATCGCCATTCCCGCCCTCGTTTCCCTAATCCTAGCTTTCATCGCATTCTGGCTGCCGGCTCTTAACCCAGATAGTGAAAAATTATCACCTTACGAATGCGGATTTGATCCCCTAGGATCTGCACGCCTCCCCTTCTCCCTTCGATTCTTCCTAGTGGCAATTCTCTTCTTATTATTTGATCTAGAAATTGCCTTACTCCTCCCACTGCCCTGAGGGGATCAATTATACTCCCCACTTACCACCACCCTTTGAGCCTCCATTATTATTATTTTACTCACATTAGGTCTTGTCTACGAATGACTTCAAGGAGGCCTTGAATGAGCAGAATAGGTGCTTAGTCCAAAAAAGACCATTAATTTCGACTTAATAAATTATGGTGAAAACCCATAAGTGCCTTATGACTCCTATTTACTTCACAATTACATCAGCATTTGTTCTTGGCCTCACAGGACTAGCTTTCAATCGCTCCCATCTATTATCCGCCCTTATTTGTCTTGAAGGGATAATGCTCTCCCTGTTCATTGCAATCGCTATCTGATCTATAGTAATAAGCTCCCCATCTCTATCACTAGCACCTATGGTATTACTAACATTCTCAGCCTGCGAAGCAAGTTCTGGACTGGCCCTTCTTGTAGCCGCCACTCGCACCCACGGAACGGACCACCTCAATAACCTCAACCTTTTACAATGTTAAAAATCCTCATCCCAACCCTCCTTTTATTCCCAGTCTCATGAATCGCACCCCAAAAATGAATATGAACTTCAACTATCTCCAACAGCCTCTTAATTGCCGCATTAAGTCTCACCTGATTTAAATGAGATTTCGAAATAGGCTGAAATTACTCTAACCTCTTTCTTGGTGTTGACCCTCTTTCCGCCCCTTTACTTGCACTTACGTGCTGACTACTACCACTTATACTCTTAGCTAGCCTAAAACATTTAACCACTGAACCTCATAAACGACAACAAATCTATATTTCCCTACTAATTACCCTCCAAGCACTACTAATTATAGCATTTAGTGCAACAGAAATAATCCTCTTCTACGTAATATTTGAAGCCACACTTATCCCAACCCTTATTATTATTACACGATGAGGGAACCAAACTGAACGACTCAACGCCGGCATTTACTTTTTATTCTACACCCTTGCAGGCTCCTTACCCCTTTTAATTGCTCTACTTGTTCTACAAAAAGACCTGGGCACCTTATCTATACTTATTTTACAGTACCCAAGTACTTCTAACCCACACTCCTGAGCCAGCAAATTTTGATGGGCTGCCTGCTTAATTGCCTTCCTAGTTAAAATGCCCCTCTACGGAGTTCATCTCTGACTACCAAAAGCCCATGTAGAAGCCCCAATTGCCGGCTCCATAATTTTAGCTGCAGTCCTCCTAAAATTAGGAGGCTATGGCATGATACGAATCATTGTTATACTTAACCCACTTACAAAAGAAATAGCGTACCCCTTCTTAATTCTAGCTATCTGAGGTATTATTATAACTAGCTCTATCTGTCTCCGACAAACAGATCTTAAATCCTTAATTGCCTACTCATCAGTTAGCCACATAGGCCTTGTAGCAGCAGCCATCCTAATTCAAACCCCATGAAGCTTCGCAGGTGCCACAGCCCTTATAATTGCGCATGGGTTAGTATCCTCCATACTCTTCTGCCTAGCCAACACCAACTACGAGCGGATCCACAGCCGAACACTCTTATTAGCCCGGGGGACCCAAATCATCTTACCACTTATGGGCACATCCTGGTTTTTAGCTAACTTAGCCAACCTCGCCTTACCTCCAAGCCCCAACCTCATAGGGGAATTACTTATTATCTCCTCCCTATTTAAATGGTCAAATTGAACTATTATCTTAACAGGAACAGGGGTTTTACTAACAGCATCCTACTCATTATACATGTTCCTAATAACACAACGGGGCCCCACACCACAACACTTACTCTTTTTAACACCCTCCCACACACGAGAACATCTACTCATATACCTTCACCTTCTCCCCACAATTCTCATCATTGCCAAACCTGAACTCATCCTAGGATGAACATTTTGTGTCTATAGTTTAATCAAAACGTTAGATTGTGATTCTAAAAATAAAAGTTAAAATCTTTTTACTCACCAAGAGAGGTCGGGGACAAAAAGGACTGCTAATTCTTTCACCCATAGTTCGACTCCATGGCTCACTTAAGCTTTTGAAAGATAATAGTCATCTATTGGTCTTAGGAACCAAAAACTCTTGGTGCAACTCCAAGCAATAGCCATGAACTCGATTATCTTTAATTCTTCATTCCTATTAATTTTTATTATTCTTCTTTACCCATTATTTTTATCTATTACCTCCCCCCAAGAATCCGTTAGCCCCAACTGAGCATCTACTCATGTTAAAACAGCCGTTAAGCTCTCATTCTTTATCAGTTTAATTCCACTTTTCTTATTCCTTGACCAAGGGGTAGAATCTATCACAACCAATTGAAACTGAATCAACCTAGGACCTATAAACATTACCATGAGCTTTAAATTCGACCTCTACTCCATCATCTTCACACCAGTAGCCCTTTACGTCACATGATCCATCCTAGAATTTGCACTCTGGTATATGCACACAGACCCAAACTTTAACCGCTTCTTTAAATACCTCCTCCTCTTTCTTATAACAATAATCATCCTCATCACCGCTAACAACTTGTTTCAACTATTTATCGGGTGGGAGGGAGTTGGTATTATATCATTCCTCCTTATTGGCTGATGATACAGTCGAGCAGACGCTAATACCGCAGCTCTCCAAGCAGTCATTTATAACCGCATTGGGGATATTGGATTAATTCTAAGCATGGCCTGACTAGCTATAAACCTTAACTCATGAGAGACCCAACAAATATTTATTTTATCTAAAAACACTGATCTAACTTTACCTCTACTAGGCCTAGTATTAGCTGCTGCCGGGAAATCAGCACAATTCGGCCTCCACCCATGGCTGCCATCAGCCATGGAGGGGCCTACGCCAGTCTCCGCCCTACTTCACTCTAGTACAATAGTCGTAGCCGGTGTATTTCTTCTAATCCGACTTCATCCCTTAATTCAAGATAATCAACTAATCTTATCAGCTTGCCTATGCTTAGGTGCATTAACGACTCTATTTACAGCTACCTGTGCCCTCACCCAAAACGATATCAAAAAGATCGTAGCCTTCTCCACATCTAGTCAATTAGGCCTCATAATAGTGACCATTGGCCTAAATCAGCCTCAATTAGCTTTCCTCCATATCTGCACACACGCCTTCTTCAAAGCTATACTCTTTCTTTGCTCAGGCTCCATCATCCACAGCCTAGATAACGAACAGGATATCCGAAAAATGGGAGGACTCCATAAACTTCTACCATTTACTGCCTCATCCCTTACAGTAGGCAGCTTAGCCCTAACAGGAATGCCCTTCTTATCCGGTTTCTTTTCAAAAGACGCCATCATCGAAGCTATAAACACCTCTAACCTAAACGCCTGAGCCCTTATCATAACTTTATTAGCCACTTCCTTCACTGCTATTTATAGCCTTCGACTTATCTTCTTCACATTAATAAATTCACCACGATTTACCCCATTGGCACCTATTAATGAAAATAACCCCTTAGTATTAAAACCCATTAAACGCCTGGCTTACGGAAGTATTTTAGCCGGTCTTATTATTACCTTTAATATAACACCAACCAAAACACAAATCTTAACAATACCACTCACCCTTAAACTCTCTGCCCTTTTAGTAACAATTATTGGACTACTCTTAGCCCTAGAGCTTACCAACCTCACCAAACACCAATTTAAAACTCACCCAACCATACTAACCCATAATTTCTCTAATATACTAGGCTACTTTCCACCAATTTTTCACCGCCTTTACCCACAAATTAACCTTCATTGAGCTCAAACTGTCTCCACTCACCTGATTGACCTAACATGAAATGAAAAAATAGGACCAAAAAATAAACTCGTCCAACAAACATCCATAATTAAATTATTTACACTACCCCAGCAAGGCTTCATTAAAATTTACCTTATAATCTTCTTCCTCACTCTCACCCTAGCCACACTAATCATAATTTAAACTACACGCAACGTCCCTCAAGAGACACCACGAGTTAATTCTAGTACAACAAATAACGCCAAAAGCAATATTCAGCCACTCAGTATTAGTAAGTAGCCCCCATAAGAATATAATAAAGCCACACCACTAAAATCCCCACGAATCACCTCTAAACCATTAACTTCATCACCCCCAAACCACCCTCACCCTCAACCCCCAACAAAATGTTTATTAACGTATATTAAACCCCCTACATAAAATAAAACATAAATCAATACTGATCAATCCCCTCATGACTCTGGATAAGGCTCTGCAACAAGCGCCGCAGTGTAAGCAAACACAACCAACATCCCCCCTAAATAAATTAAAAACAAAACTAAAGATAAAAAAGAACTTCCAGAACTTACTAATAAACCACACCCCACGCCAGCAGAAACTACTAAACCAAGGGCAGCATAATAAGGGGAAGGATTTGAAGCCACTGCTACTAAACCTATAATAAAACTCAACATTATAATAAATACTAAATAAATCATAAATTCCTACTTAGATTTTAACTAAGACCAACAGTCTGAAAAACTACCGTTGTTATTCAACTACAAGAACCTAATGACCACAAATATTCGAAAAACCCATCCATTATTTAAAATTATTAATAGCTCACTTATTGACCTCCCCACCCCAATCAACATCTCAATTTGATGAAATTATGGCTCACTCCTGGGGCTTTGTTTAATTATCCAAATCCTCACTGGTCTGTTCTTAGCCATACACTACACCCCAGATATTTCCTCAGCCTTCTCCTCAGTTGTCCACATCTGCCGAGATGTGAATTATGGATGACTAATCCGTAATATCCACGCCAACGGAGCCTCCCTCTTTTTTATCTGTATTTACATCCACATTGCCCGTGGGTTCTATTATGGGTCTTACCTTAATAAAGAAACATGAAATATTGGGGTTATCCTACTATTCTTATTAATAGCCACAGCCTTTGTAGGATACGTCCTACCCTGAGGTCAAATATCATTTTGGGGGGCAACAGTCATTACCAACCTCCTATCCGCTTTCCCTTATATTGGCAACATCTTAGTCGAATGAATCTGAGGGGGTTTCTCAGTTGATAACGCAACCCTGACCCGATTCTTTGCCTTCCATTTTTTATTTCCATTCCTAATCGTTGCACTTACTCTGCTCCATCTCATCTTCCTTCATGAAATAGGCTCTAATAACCCCACGGGACTTAACTCTAACACAGACAAAATTCTATTTCACCCGTACTTCTCTTATAAAGACCTTTTGGGTTTCTTTATTTTAGTGCTCATTCTAACTCTACTTGCTCTCTTCACACCCAACTTACTAGGGGACACAGAAAACTTCATCCCAGCGGATCCTCTACTTACACCCCCTCACATCAAGCCAGAGTGATACTTCCTATTTGCCTATGCCATCCTTCGCTCCATCCCGAACAAGCTAGGAGGTGTCCTTGCTCTCTTATTCTCTATCCTTATCCTTATGTTTGTGCCTCTACTGCACACATCCAAGCAACGAAGTGCCACATTCCGACCAATCACCCAAATCTTATTCTGAACACTACTCACAAACACTATTATCTTAACATGAATCGGGGGCCAACCAGTAGAACAACCATTCATTATCATCGGACAAATTGCCTCAATTGTCTATTTCCTCTTATTTCTCATCCTTCTCCCCCTTGCCGGCTGGTGAGAAAATAAGATTCTAAACCTTTAATATGTTATGGTAGCCTAAAAATTAAGGCATTGGTCTTGTAAACCAAAAATTGGAGGTGAAATGCCTCCCCAAAACAAATCGTATTCAGGAAAGAGAGGGTTGAACTCCCATCCTTGGCTCCCAAAGCCAAGATTCTGCTTAAACCACCTCCTGAAATACACCAGTATTGACTGGGCGACAATTTCGCCCTTCTTAGTCAGATATACATATATATTATTGGGTCCACATATATCTAATATGTACATAATACAGTACTATGTATAATACTCATTCATCGACTGTCAGCTATTTCATTACATACTATGTATAATACTCATTAGTAAATGTCCAACTATTACATTATATATAATTTTTAACCCCCACTTTTATGATATTCCAAAGAATCATAACTAATTATCCACTCAGTTACCTCATTTTTCTCTCAACCGTTAGACTAAAGCACACGTCCCTAAATAAACAATATATTAATTTCAGTTAATTATTAGGGCTGGCGAGAACCGACCAATACCCTAATATATCCCCCTTTGCACGGTTTGTGGTACTGAAATGGATTTATCCCCAGAACTTGCCCAAATGCTCACATTTGGCACCCTTGAGAGGCATTCGTCTCTTAATCGCGTCATTTTGCCTTTCCTCTAGTTCCCTCGGTTGTCATTCAACTATTGATCGTCTCAAGATTTCTAGCCCTCCCAGTTTTTTTAGGGGGATGAGACAATCGCTAATCCTCCAGACTTCTCTGTCGGATGGCGGCCGGTCCATCAAGTTAAATTGGTCCTATCCTCAACATAATATTATAAAACTTCGCTACTTCTATCATTCGCTGGGCTTCTACTTGTCAAAATAAGGCAGTACTCACATGGCTAAGGCCCAAAAATTAAATTTAACTCTCATCCATAGGTACGAATAATTGGATATAAGTTTAATAAAGACATTTTATTAAACCTCAAATTATTAAGAAATTAATATTTAATTAATGGGAAAAACTAAGAATTCTTAACCTCAAACATCTATATATAGGCATAAATATATTATATAGGTGCCCCCGGGTTGGGAAAAAAAAAAACAAAGCCAATACATTTTTTGGGAAAAACCCCCCTCCCCCTTAATATACATAGCTATCTCGAAAAACCCCTAAAACGAGGGCTAAATGTATATCGTCTCTGTAATGACATGCGTGTTATATCGTCATATATATAGTGTAACACTATCACATGCTAGTGTAGCTTAATGCAAAGCATAGCACTGAAAATGCTAAGATAAATTTTAAAAACTTTCACAAGCACTGAAGGTTTGGTCCTGGCCTCAGTATTAATTTTAACCATATTTACACATGCGAGTTTCAGCATTCCAGTGAGAACGCCCTAATCATGCCCTTATTTGTTTAGGAGCTGGTATCAGGCATATACAGTGTGTATAACCCATGACACCTCGCTTAACCACACCCCCAAGGGAATTCAGCAGTGATAGACATTGAACAATAAGCGCAAGCTTGAATCAGTTAAAGTTAAAAGAGTTGGTTAATCTCGTGCCAGCCACCGCGGTTATACGAGTAACTCACATTAATACTTCACGGCGTAAAGGGTGATTAAAAGTTTCTAAAAAGTACTAAAGTTATAACCTTATAAAGCTGTCATACGCACCTATAAAAGGAATAATACACTGACGAAAGTAACTCTAACCAAACAGAGCTTTTGACCTCACGACAGTTAAGACACAAACTAGGATTAGATACCCTACTATGCTTAACCATAAATAGACCTTTACCACTACTTACTTTGTTTAAGTCCGCCTGAGTACTACAAGCGCTAGCTTAAAACCCAAAGGACTTGGCGGTGCCCCAGACCCCCCTAGAGGAGCCTGTTCTATAACCGATAATCCACGTTAAACCTTACCACTTCTTGCTTTTACCGCCTATATACCGCCGTCGTCAGCTCACCCCATGAGGGTATAAAAGTAAGCATAATGGACTTCCTCCAAAACGTCAGGTCGAGGTGTAGCGAATGAAGTGGAAAGAAATGGGCTACATTTTCTCTCAAGAAAACACGGACAGTAGAATGAAAAATCACTCATAAGGTGGATTTAGCAGTAAGAAAAACTTAGGATATTTTTCTGAAACCGGCTCTGAGGCGCGCACACACCGCCCGTCACTCTCCTCAACCTTTACTACTCTATTTTATAAATGAATTTTTACCACAAGAGGAGGCAAGTCGTAACATGGTAAGTGTACTGGAAAGTGTACTTGGAATAATCAAAATATAGCTAAATTAGTAAAGCACCTCCCTTACACCGAGGAAATACCCGTGCAACTCGAGTTATCTTGAACCTTAAAACTAGCCTAACCACCGTTAATTAGCTTCAATATTACTAATAAACTATTTTAATATTTTGTACTTAAAACATTTTTACATTCCTAGTATAGGTGATAGAACAGAAATACTTAGCGCTATAGAAAAAGTACCGCAAGGGAAAGCTGAAAAAGAACTGAAACAAATCATTAAAGTAACAAAAAGCAAAGATTCACCCCTGTACCTTTTGCATCATGATTTAGTAAGAACAAGTGGGCAAAAAGACCTTAAGTCCACCTTCCCGAAACTAGACGAGCTACTTCGGAGCAGCATACTAGAGCTAACCCGTCTCTGTGGCAAAAGAGTGGGAAGACTCCCGAGTAGAGGTGACAAGCCTACCGAGCCTGGTGATAGCTGGTTACCCAAAAAAAGAACTTAAATTCTGCAATAATTCTTCACCCCACCAACTAAGATTACCTGAATAAGGTGACTTGTAAGAATTATTAGTTATTTAAAAGAGGTACAACTCTTTTGAATTAAGAAACAACTTTATTAGGAGGGTAATGATCATATTATTAAAGGACCACACCCCAGTAGGCCTAAAAGCAGCCATCTGATCAGCAAGCGTCACAGCTCCAGCCCTCAACTAACCAATAATTCCGATACATTCTCCAAACCCCCTAACCAATATTGGGTTTTTTTATTATACTTAATAAAAGAACTTATACTAAAATGAGTAATTAGAGGCTTAACCTCTCCACAGCACCCGTGTAAGTCAGAAAGAATTAAATCACTGATTATTAACCGACACCAACCTGAGGTTATAATATTAATAATAATAAACTAGAAAAACACATTTATTATATCGTTAACCCTACACAGGAGTGCTCACAGGAAAGATTAAAAGAAAATAAAGGAACTCGGCAAACACAAACTCCGCCTGTTTACCAAAAACATCGCCTCTTGCAAACTCTGTATAAGAGGTCCCGCCTGCCCTGTGACATTGTTTAACGGCCGCGGTATTATGACCGTGCGAAGGTAGCGTAATCACTTGTCTTTTAATTGAAGACCTGTATGAAAGGCATCACGAGAGTTTACCTGTCTCTATTTTCTAATCAATGAAATTGATCTCCCCGTGCAGAAGCGGGGATGTAACCATAAGACGAGAAGACCCTATGGAGCTTTAAACACTTAAGTTATTATCTAACCTAATCATTGATCTAATGACTTAACCTACCATGATGATAGCCTAACTTAATGTTTTCGGTTGGGGCGACCAAGGAGTAAAATAAAACCTCCTTATCGATTGAGTATTTTTACTTAAAAATTAGAGCGACAGTTCTGATTAATAGAATGTCTAACGAATAATGACCCAGGATTAAATCCTGATCAATGAACCAAGTTACCCTAGGGATAACAGCGCAATCCTTTCTAAGAGTCCATATCGCCGAAAGGGTTTACGACCTCGATGTTGGATCAGGACATCCTAATGGTGCAACCGCTATTAAGGGTTCGTTTGTTCAACGATTAATAGTCCTACGTGATCTGAGTTCAGACCGGAGTAATCCAGGTCAGTTTCTATCTATGTAGATATTTTCCCCAGTACGAAAGGACCGGGAAAATGAAGCCTATGCCTCAGGCACGCTTCTCCCTCATCTGTTGAAGATAACTTAAACAGTAAAGAGGGGTTAACCCTCTACTAAAGATTATAGTCCGTTAAGGTGGCAGAGCCTGGTAATTGCAAAAGACCTAAACTCTTTGATCCAGAGGTTCAACTCCTCTCCTTAACCATGTTAAAAACTATTATTACTCAAATTATTCACCCTTTAACCTACATCATCCCAGTACTATTGGCCACAGCATTCTTAACCCTGGTAGAACGTAAGATCTTGGGTTATATGCAACTTCGTAAAGGCCCTAATGTAGTAGGACCATATGGGCTCCTCCAACCTATCGCTGATGGATTAAAACTTTTCACTAAAGAACCCATCCGCCCCTCACACTCATCCCACTTTCTCTTTCTAGTAACCCCAACCGCTGCCCTAACCTTAGCCCTACTTATATGAATGCCACTACCCCTGCCTCACTCTATCCTCAATCTCAACCTAGGCTTACTATTTATCTTAGCCGTCTCTAGTTTAACCGTCTACACCATCCTGGGCTCCGGCTGAGCCTCTAATTCTAAATATGCACTGATAGGAGCCCTACGTGCTGTAGCACAAACTATCTCCTATGAAGTCACCCTAGGCTTAATCTTACTATCCTTAGTTATCATAACCGGAGGCTTTACACTACACACATTTAATTTTACCCAAGAAACCATTTGACTTCTTGTACCCGCTTGACCACTCGCTATAATATGGTATATCTCAACCTTAGCAGAAACTAACCGAGCTCCATTTGATTTAACCGAAGGGGAATCAGAGCTGGTCTCTGGGTTTAATATCGAATATGCAGGAGGACCTTTCGCCCTCTTCTTCCTAGCTGAATACTCCAATATTTTAATAATAAACACATTATCCGTTATTCTTTTTATAGGTGTCTCTTACAGCCCCTCCTTCCCTCAAATCTCAACACTAAGCCTTATAATTAAAGCAACTGCATTAACCATTCTATTTCTATGAATTCGCGCCTCCTACCCACGATTCCGCTATGACCAACTTATACATCTAGTATGAAAAAACTTCTTACCACTTACACTAGCCCTTATCTTATGACACATCACCCTACCAACCTCCTTAGCAAGCCTCCCACCCCTCACCTAAGGAAGCGTGCCTGAATCAAAGGATCACTTTGATAGAGTGAAACATGAATGTTAAAATCATTCCACTTCCTTAGAAAAATAGGGCTTGAACCTACTCCATAGAGATCAAAACTCTATGTACTTCCTATTATACTACTTCCTAAAGTAAAGTCAGCTAATTAAGCTTTTGGGCCCATACCCCTACCATGTTGGTTAAAATCCTTCCTCTACTAATGAACCCCCTCGTACTATCAATCCTCATCCTCAGCCTAGGCCTAGGCACTACAATTACATTTATAGGCTCCCATTGACTTCTAATTTGAATAGGCCTAGAAATTAACACCATGGCCATCATCCCATTAATAATTCATCAACAACACCCACGAGCAGTAGAAGCCACTACCAAGTACTTCCTCACACAAGCCACAGCTTCTGCCCTTCTCCTCTTTGCAGGAACAACAAATGCCTGAGCCACAGGACAATGGAACATCACCGACATACTTTCACCAACCTCCGCCACACTAATTACATTAGCCTTAGCCCTGAAAATTGGCCTGGCACCTATACACTTCTGATTACCAGAAGTTCTCCAAGGACTGAACCTAACCACTGGACTTGTTCTCTCAACTTGACAAAAACTAGCCCCCTTTGCCATCCTCCTTCAACTCTACCCCCTCCTCAACCCAAACATCCTTATAACTTTAGGGGTTACCTCAATCGTCATTGGGGGATGAAGCGGACTTAATCAAACACAACTACGAAAAATCTTAGCATACTCATCAATTGCTCACCTAGGATGAATAATTACCATTCTTCATTTCGCCCCAAACCTAGCACTTCTAAACCTTGCCCTTTACATTATTATAACCACCTCAATATTTCTCCTATTTAATACACTTAACTCAACAAAAATTAACTCAATCTCTGTGTCCGCCACTAAAGCCCCACTGCTCTCAATCATATCCTTAATCACCCTCCTTTCACTAGGGGGCCTGCCCCCACTCTCAGGATTTATACCCAAATGACTTATCCTACAAGAAATAACTAAACAAGACTTGTTAATTCCCGCCACCATCATAGCCCTAGCAACTCTTCTAAGCCTTTTCTTTTATCTACGGCTCTGCTACGCAATAACCTTAACAATCTCCCCAACCCCAATCTTTTTCATGTCCTCATGACGAACAAAAACTACTCAAATAAATATCTTACTCACAATCACTACCTCCCTATCTATTCTTCTCCTCCCCCTAACCCCCACACTACTAATACTATTCACGTAAGAAATTTAGGTTAATAAGACCAAAAGCCTTCAAAGCTTTCAGTAAGAGTTCAAATCTCTTAACTTCTGATAAGACTTGCAAGACTCTATCTCACATCCTCTGAATGCAACCCAGATGATTTAATTAAACTAAAGTCTTCTAGATAAACAGGCCTCGATCCTGCAACATCTTAATTAACAGCTAAGCGTTCAAACCACCGAACTTTTATCTAGGCTTCTCCCGCCGTAGGGTAAAAGGCGGGAGAAGCCCCGGGAGAGCCTTTCATCTCCGTCTCAGGATTTGCAATCTTGTGTAAACTTTACTACGGGACTTGGTAAGAAGAGGACTCTAACCTCTCTTCGCGGGACTACAGGCCGACGCTTAACTCTCAGCCATCTTACCTGTGGCAATTAATCGCTGATTATTCTCTACTAATCACAAAGATATCGGCACCCTCTACCTAATCTTTGGTGCCTGAGCAGGTATAGTCGGAACTGGCCTAAGTCTTTTAATTCGAGCAGAGTTGAGCCAGCCCGGATCACTTCTAGGTGATGATCAGATTTATAATGTCCTTGTTACAGCCCATGCCTTAGTAATAATCTTTTTTATGGTTATACCAATTATAATTGGAGGGTTTGGCAATTGACTCGTCCCTTTAATGATTGGCTCTCCAGACATAGCCTTTCCCCGCATGAATAATATGAGCTTTTGACTTTTACCACCTTCATTTCTTCTTCTCCTAGCCTCCGCTGGAGTTGAAGCTGGGGCGGGAACAGGTTGAACTGTCTACCCCCCTCTAGCAGGCAATCTAGCCCACGCGGGGGCCTCCGTAGACTTAACAATTTTCTCTCTCCATTTGGCAGGTATCTCCTCCATCCTGGCCTCCATTAACTTCATCACCACAATTATTAACATAAAACCCCCAGCAATCTCTCAATACCAAACACCTCTATTCGTATGATCAATCCTTGTTACAACTGTCTTACTTCTTATAGCCCTCCCAGTTCTAGCAGCTGGCATTACTATGCTTCTCACAGATCGTAACCTCAATACAACTTTCTTTGACCCAGCAGGAGGAGGAGACCCCATTCTTTACCAGCACCTGTTCTGATTTTTTGGGCACCCTGAAGTATATATTTTAATTTTACCAGGATTTGGAATAATCTCCCATGTAGTTGCTTATTACTCAGGTAAAAAAGAACCATTCGGCTATATGGGTATAGTCTGAGCAATAATAGCCATCGGCCTTTTAGGATTTATCGTTTGAGCACATCACATATTCACAGTGGGAATAGATGTAGACACACGAGCATATTTCACATCAGCCACAATAATTATTGCCATTCCGACAGGAGTTAAAGTCTTTAGTTGACTAGCCACCCTCCATGGCGGCTCCATTAAATGAGAAACACCACTACTTTGAGCATTAGGCTTTATCTTCCTGTTTACAGTTGGAGGACTAACAGGAATCGTCTTAGCCAATTCTTCACTTGACATTGTTCTCCATGATACTTACTATGTTGTAGCCCATTTCCATTATGTTCTCTCAATGGGGGCAGTATTTGCCATTATAGCAGGCTTTGTCCACTGATTCCCATTATTTACAGGCTATACACTTCACTCCACATGAACAAAAATTCAATTTTCAATTATATTTATTGGAGTAAACCTAACCTTCTTCCCCCAACATTTCCTAGGGTTAGCAGGCATGCCACGACGCTACTCAGATTATCCAGATGCTTATACTCTCTGAAATGTGGTATCCTCTATTGGATCCCTAATCTCACTAGTAGCCGTTATCATTTTATTATTTATTATTTGAGAAGCATTTGCCTCAAAACGTGAAGTCTTATCCATCGAACTCTCTAATACCAATGTGGAATGACTTCATGGCTGCCCTCCTCCATACCACACCTACGAAGAGCCAGCTTTCGTTCAAGTCCAACAACCCGCTTATTAACAAGAAAGGAAGGAATTGAACCCCCATAAGTTGGTTTCAAGCCAACCACATCACCACTCTGTCACTTTCTTGAGACTCTAGTAAACTAATTACATCACCTTGTCAAGGTGAAATTGTGGGTTAAACTCCCACGAATCTTAAATTTAATGGCACACCCAGCACAATTAGGATTTCAAGACGCAGCCTCCCCTATTATAGAAGAACTTCTCCATTTCCACGACCACACATTAATAATTGTATTCCTTATTAGCACACTAGTTCTCTATATTATTGTAGCAATAGTTACTACTAAACTAACTAATAAGTATATTTTAGACTCCCAAGAAATTGAAATTGTATGAACCATCCTACCCGCTATCATCCTTATTATAATTGCATTACCATCGCTACGAATCTTATATCTAATAGATGAAATTAATGATCCACATATTACAATTAAAGCACTAGGTCATCAATGATATTGAAGCTATGAGTATACAGACTATGAAAATTTAGAATTTGACTCCTACATAATCCAAACTGAAGACCTGTATCCTGGACAATTTCGACTTCTAGAGACTGACCACCGCATGGTTGTTCCAATAGAATCCCCTATTCGAATTCTAGTCACCGCAGAAGACGTCTTACACTCCTGAGCAATCCCAGCACTCGGAGTAAAAATAGATGCAGTACCAGGGCGCCTTAATCAAGCCGCCTTTATCATCTCTCGACCTGGCGTCTATTATGGACAATGTTCAGAAATCTGTGGTGCCAACCACAGCTTTATACCGATCGTAGTTGAAGCAGTACCCTTAGAACATTTTGAAAATTGATCTTCATTAATGCTAGAATAAGTCTCATTAAGAAGCTAACAGGGTCCAGCATTAGCCTTTTAAGCTAAATATTGGTGACTCCCAACCACCCTTAATGACATGCCTCAACTCAATCTCAACCCTTGATTTTTAATCTTTTTATTCTCCTGGTTATTCTTCTTGATCGTCTTACCCCATAAACTAACATCTTACTTATTTAATTATAGCCCCACCCCAAAAAATACTGAAAAACAAAAACCAGAGCCCTGAAACTGACCATGATCTTAAACTTCTTTGATCAATTCTTAAGCCCCTCACTCCTAGGCCTGCCCTTAATTGCCCTAGCAATTATTATACCAGCAGTGATTTTCCAAACCCCTTCAAACCGATGACTTAATAACCGCCTTATCACCTTACAAACATGGTTTATTAATCGATTCACCTATCAACTCCTACAACCTCTCAACCTTGGTGGTCACAAATGAGCCATTATTCTCACAGCACTCATACTCTTCTTGATTACTATTAACCTTCTAGGACTTCTCCCTTACACATTTACACCAACAACCCAGCTCTCATTGAATATGGCTTTTGCCCTTCCACTATGATTAACAACAGTTTTAATTGGTATACTAAATCAACCCACTATTGCCCTAGGGCACCTCCTCCCAGAAGGCACCCCCACCCCTTTAATCCCAATCCTTATTATTATTGAAACTATTAGCCTGTTTATTCGACCCCTAGCCCTGGGAGTCCGACTCACAGCTAACCTCACAGCAGGCCATTTATTAATACAATTAATTGCAACAGCAGCCTTTGTACTAATCTCAACTATGCCTGCAGTAGCAATCCTGACTTCCATCGTACTATTTTTACTTACTTTACTAGAAGTCGCCGTGGCCATAATTCAAGCCTATGTATTTGTACTACTACTAAGCCTATATTTACAAGAAAACGTTTAATAATGGCCCACCAAGCACACGCATTTCACATAGTTGACCCAAGCCCATGACCATTAACAGGAGCTATTGCTGCTCTCCTTATGACATCCGGCCTAGCCATTTGATTTCATTTTCACACCATGTCACTTCTCCTCTTAGGACTTATCCTTCTTACTCTCACAGTTGTTCAATGATGACGAGATGTTATCCGAGAAGGAACATTTCAAGGCCACCACACCCCGCCAGTACAAAAAGGCCTACGCTACGGCATGATTCTCTTTATTACATCTGAAGTCTTCTTCTTCCTTGGGTTTTTCTGAGCATTTTATCATGCTAGCCTAGCCCCAACCCCTGAACTAGGTGGCTGCTGACCTCCCACAGGCATCACCCCCTTGGACCCATTTGAAGTCCCATTACTTAATACTGCTGTCCTATTAGCCTCTGGAGTCACAGTCACCTGAGCTCATCATAGTATCATAGAAGGTAATCGAAAAGAAGCCATCCAAGCTCTTACACTTACAGTTCTCCTAGGGTTCTACTTTACAGCTCTTCAAGCTATAGAATACTATGAAGCCCCCTTCACCATCGCCGATGGAGTCTACGGAACAACCTTCTTTGTAGCAACAGGCTTTCATGGACTCCACGTAATCATTGGCTCAACATTTCTTCTAATTTGTTTAGTACGCCAAATCCTCTTCCACTTCACATCAGAACACCATTTTGGCTTTGAAGCCGCTGCATGATACTGACACTTTGTCGACGTAGTATGACTATTCCTCTATGTATCAATTTATTGATGAGGCTCATAATACTTTTCTAGTATAAACTAGTACAAATGACTTCCAATCATTCAATCTTGGTTAGACTCCAAGGAGAAGTAATGAACCTCATTACATTATCTATCGCCATTCCCGCCCTCGTTTCCCTAATCCTAGCTTTCATCGCATTCTGGCTGCCGGCTCTTAACCCAGATAGTGAAAAATTATCACCTTACGAATGCGGATTTGATCCCCTAGGATCTGCACGCCTCCCCTTCTCCCTTCGATTCTTCCTAGTGGCAATTCTCTTCTTATTATTTGATCTAGAAATTGCCTTACTCCTCCCACTGCCCTGAGGGGATCAATTATACTCCCCACTTACCACCACCCTTTGAGCCTCCATTATTATTATTTTACTCACATTAGGTCTTGTCTACGAATGACTTCAAGGAGGCCTTGAATGAGCAGAATAGGTGCTTAGTCCAAAAAAGACCATTAATTTCGACTTAATAAATTATGGTGAAAACCCATAAGTGCCTTATGACTCCTATTTACTTCACAATTACATCAGCATTTGTTCTTGGCCTCACAGGACTAGCTTTCAATCGCTCCCATCTATTATCCGCCCTTATTTGTCTTGAAGGGATAATGCTCTCCCTGTTCATTGCAATCGCTATCTGATCTATAGTAATAAGCTCCCCATCTCTATCACTAGCACCTATGGTATTACTAACATTCTCAGCCTGCGAAGCAAGTTCTGGACTGGCCCTTCTTGTAGCCGCCACTCGCACCCACGGAACGGACCACCTCAATAACCTCAACCTTTTACAATGTTAAAAATCCTCATCCCAACCCTCCTTTTATTCCCAGTCTCATGAATCGCACCCCAAAAATGAATATGAACTTCAACTATCTCCAACAGCCTCTTAATTGCCGCATTAAGTCTCACCTGATTTAAATGAGATTTCGAAATAGGCTGAAATTACTCTAACCTCTTTCTTGGTGTTGACCCTCTTTCCGCCCCTTTACTTGCACTTACGTGCTGACTACTACCACTTATACTCTTAGCTAGCCTAAAACATTTAACCACTGAACCTCATAAACGACAACAAATCTATATTTCCCTACTAATTACCCTCCAAGCACTACTAATTATAGCATTTAGTGCAACAGAAATAATCCTCTTCTACGTAATATTTGAAGCCACACTTATCCCAACCCTTATTATTATTACACGATGAGGGAACCAAACTGAACGACTCAACGCCGGCATTTACTTTTTATTCTACACCCTTGCAGGCTCCTTACCCCTTTTAATTGCTCTACTTGTTCTACAAAAAGACCTGGGCACCTTATCTATACTTATTTTACAGTACCCAAGTACTTCTAACCCACACTCCTGAGCCAGCAAATTTTGATGGGCTGCCTGCTTAATTGCCTTCCTAGTTAAAATGCCCCTCTACGGAGTTCATCTCTGACTACCAAAAGCCCATGTAGAAGCCCCAATTGCCGGCTCCATAATTTTAGCTGCAGTCCTCCTAAAATTAGGAGGCTATGGCATGATACGAATCATTGTTATACTTAACCCACTTACAAAAGAAATAGCGTACCCCTTCTTAATTCTAGCTATCTGAGGTATTATTATAACTAGCTCTATCTGTCTCCGACAAACAGATCTTAAATCCTTAATTGCCTACTCATCAGTTAGCCACATAGGCCTTGTAGCAGCAGCCATCCTAATTCAAACCCCATGAAGCTTCGCAGGTGCCACAGCCCTTATAATTGCGCATGGGTTAGTATCCTCCATACTCTTCTGCCTAGCCAACACCAACTACGAGCGGATCCACAGCCGAACACTCTTATTAGCCCGGGGGACCCAAATCATCTTACCACTTATGGGCACATCCTGGTTTTTAGCTAACTTAGCCAACCTCGCCTTACCTCCAAGCCCCAACCTCATAGGGGAATTACTTATTATCTCCTCCCTATTTAAATGGTCAAATTGAACTATTATCTTAACAGGAACAGGGGTTTTACTAACAGCATCCTACTCATTATACATGTTCCTAATAACACAACGGGGCCCCACACCACAACACTTACTCTTTTTAACACCCTCCCACACACGAGAACATCTACTCATATACCTTCACCTTCTCCCCACAATTCTCATCATTGCCAAACCTGAACTCATCCTAGGATGAACATTTTGTGTCTATAGTTTAATCAAAACGTTAGATTGTGATTCTAAAAATAAAAGTTAAAATCTTTTTACTCACCAAGAGAGGTCGGGGACAAAAAGGACTGCTAATTCTTTCACCCATAGTTCGACTCCATGGCTCACTTAAGCTTTTGAAAGATAATAGTCATCTATTGGTCTTAGGAACCAAAAACTCTTGGTGCAACTCCAAGCAATAGCCATGAACTCGATTATCTTTAATTCTTCATTCCTATTAATTTTTATTATTCTTCTTTACCCATTATTTTTATCTATTACCTCCCCCCAAGAATCCGTTAGCCCCAACTGAGCATCTACTCATGTTAAAACAGCCGTTAAGCTCTCATTCTTTATCAGTTTAATTCCACTTTTCTTATTCCTTGACCAAGGGGTAGAATCTATCACAACCAATTGAAACTGAATCAACCTAGGACCTATAAACATTACCATGAGCTTTAAATTCGACCTCTACTCCATCATCTTCACACCAGTAGCCCTTTACGTCACATGATCCATCCTAGAATTTGCACTCTGGTATATGCACACAGACCCAAACTTTAACCGCTTCTTTAAATACCTCCTCCTCTTTCTTATAACAATAATCATCCTCATCACCGCTAACAACTTGTTTCAACTATTTATCGGGTGGGAGGGAGTTGGTATTATATCATTCCTCCTTATTGGCTGATGATACAGTCGAGCAGACGCTAATACCGCAGCTCTCCAAGCAGTCATTTATAACCGCATTGGGGATATTGGATTAATTCTAAGCATGGCCTGACTAGCTATAAACCTTAACTCATGAGAGACCCAACAAATATTTATTTTATCTAAAAACACTGATCTAACTTTACCTCTACTAGGCCTAGTATTAGCTGCTGCCGGGAAATCAGCACAATTCGGCCTCCACCCATGGCTGCCATCAGCCATGGAGGGGCCTACGCCAGTCTCCGCCCTACTTCACTCTAGTACAATAGTCGTAGCCGGTGTATTTCTTCTAATCCGACTTCATCCCTTAATTCAAGATAATCAACTAATCTTATCAGCTTGCCTATGCTTAGGTGCATTAACGACTCTATTTACAGCTACCTGTGCCCTCACCCAAAACGATATCAAAAAGATCGTAGCCTTCTCCACATCTAGTCAATTAGGCCTCATAATAGTGACCATTGGCCTAAATCAGCCTCAATTAGCTTTCCTCCATATCTGCACACACGCCTTCTTCAAAGCTATACTCTTTCTTTGCTCAGGCTCCATCATCCACAGCCTAGATAACGAACAGGATATCCG
>JAWMAR010005220.1:0-33460 GCA_036785375.1 Leucoraja ocellata | reverse complement strand
TAACCGGATGTGTGTTTTTTGGTGCTTGCTCAACGTGCTCCTGACATAATTGTAGCTGCGAGCTGCAAGTCATACTGAGCTCGGGCATTGAGGAAAACAGCACATGGATGTTTGTACAGAAATGTAATATTGTTAAGTATTAATGTTTGACAGCTGGAAATTGCCAGCATCAGTGAGAGTATTGAGTATAGTTGGGAGGTCATGTTGCAGTTATATAAGATGTTGGTGAGGCTGCCTTTAGAGTATTTAAGAAAGAACTGCAGATGGTGGAAAAATCGAAGGCAGACAAATGCTGGAAAACTCAGCACGTGAGGCAGCATCTATGGAGCGAAGGGGTGGGTGACGTTTTGCTTCGAGACCTTCTTCAGTCTAAAGAAGGGTCTCGACCTTTTCCCAGCATGTTTGTCTACCTTTAGAGTAGTGTGTTCAGTTCTGGGCACCATGTTAAAGGAAATATGTTGTTAAGTTGGAAGTTCAAAGTTCAAAGTAAACTTTATTGTCAATTCAATTATGCAACAGTAGTTACACAGAGGATTGAAATTACGTTTCCCCATAATCCAAATGTGCAAGTAATATTAAATACACAGACAGACAACATACCAATAAAATAGACAATAGACATTACATTATTTAAAATATTAAAATATTCACAGTGTGACAAAATGTAGCAAAAACTTTGAAGTATTTTAAAAAGGGTGCAACAATGAAAGGTGCATATAGAAAAAGTGCAAATTTCGTACTGGAGACACTGAGCCAGTTATTTTCACAGTTTGTTTGTCTTTGTTTGGGTACTGTTCATGGAATTTTCTTAAGTGTGTTGAGTAGTCTGATGTCCTGAGAGTGTGTGGGAGGAAAGGGGAGTGTGTGGGGGAAGAGCAGTGTGTGGGGGGGAATGGGAGTGTGTGGGCGAGGGGAGTGTGTGGGGGAAGTGGAGTGTTTGGGGGAAGGGGAGTGTGTAGGGAGCGGGGAGTGTGTGGGGAAGGGGAGTGTTTGGGAGAAGATTAGTGTGTGGGGGAGGGGAGTGCGTGGGGGGAGGGGAGTGCGTGGGGGAAGGGGAGTGTGTGGGGTGAAGGGGAGTGTGTGCGGGGAAGGGGAGTGTGTGGGGGAAGGGGATTGTGTGGGGATGGGGAGTGTGTGGGAGGAAGGGGATTGTGTTGGGAAGAGGAGTATGTGGGGGAGTGTGTGGGGGAAGGGGAGTGTGTGGGTAGGGGAGATGTGTGGGGGGAAGGGGAGTGTGTGGGGGAATGGGAGTGTGGGGGAAGGGGAGTGTTTGGGGAAGGGGAGTGCGGAGTGGAGTGTGTGGGGGAAGGGGAGTGTGTGGGGGGAAGGGGAGTGTGTGGGGGAAGTCGAGTGTGTGGGGGAAGGAGAGTGCGTGGGGGGAAGGGGTGTGTGTGGGTGGAAGGGGGTTTTGGGGGAAGGGGAGTGTTTTGTGGCGTGTGTGGGGGAAGGGGAGTGTGTGGGAGAAAGGGCAGTGTGTGGGGGAAGGGGATTGTGTGGGGGAAGGGGAGTGTGTGGGGGAAGGGAGTGTGTGGGGGGAAAGGGAAGCGTGGGGGAACGGGAGTGGTTGGGGGAAGGGGAGTGTGTGGGGGGAATGGAATAGTGGGGGAATGGAAGTGTGTGGGGAATGGGAGTGCGTGGGGGGAATGGAAGTGTGTGTGGGGAGTGTGTGGGAGAAGGGGAGTGTGTGGGAGAAGGGGAGTGTGTGGGAGAAGGGGAGTGTGGGGGAGAGTGTGTGGCGGCGAAGAGGAGTGTGTGGGGAGGGGAGTGTGGGTGGAGGGAGTGTGGGGTGGAGGGGAGTGTGTGGGGGGAGGGTGTGTGTGGGTCGAAGGGAGTGTGTGGGGGGAAGGAGTGTGTGGGGGAAGGGCAGTGGGTGGTGGGAACGGAGTGTGTGGGGGGGAGGGGTGTGTGGAGGGGGAGGGGAATGCGGGGAGTGTGTGGGGGGGAAGTGGAGTGTTTGGGGAAGGGGAGTGTGGGAGAGTGTTTGGGGAATCGAAGTGTGTGAGGGGAAGGGCATTGTGTGGGGCAGTGTATGGGGGAAGGGACATGAGTGGCAGAGAATGTGGGGAGAAGGGGAGTGTGTGGGGAGTGGGTGAGAGAGTGTGGGTGGGAGAGTGCGGTGGGATGAGGTAGTGTGGTGAGAGGGAAAGAGTGTGGGTGGGAAGAGTGTGGGTGGGAAGAGTGTGGGGGTAAAGTGTGTGGGGAAGAATGTGGGCGTGAGTGTGTGGGGTGGGGGAGAGGTGAGGGCGAGGAGGAGTGTGGGGGGCGGGTGAGAGTGTGGAGGAGGGGGATAGTGTCGGGGGAGAGTGTGGTGCGGGGAGGATAGGAGTGTGTGGGGGAGATGTGGGGCGGTGAGAGTAGGGGGGGGAGTGTTTGGGGGGAGTGTGGGGCGGAGAGTGTGGGGGGGAGTGTGGGGGGTAGGATGTGCGTGGGAGGGAGAGTGTGGCGGAGAGTGTGGGGGTGTGTGGGAGAGGGGGAGAGTGTGAGGGAGAGGAGGGAGTGTGGGGGGGAGAGTGTGTGGAGGAGGGGGATAGTGCCGGGGGGGTCAGTGTGGGGGAGGAGGGGACTGTGTGGGGAGTGTGGAGGGGTGAGTGTGGGGAGAGTGTGGGGGAGGGGAGAATCTGGGGGGAGAGTGTGGGGGTGAGTGTGTGGGGAGAATGTGGGGGGTGAGTGGGGGGTGAGTGTGGGGGCCAGTGTGTGTGGGGGCGAGTGTGTGTGGGGGAGAGTATGGGGGGAGAGAGAGTGTGGGGGGGGGGGAGTTTTCCCAACATCGGGAACAATTTTCCTGCATCTAGGATGGAGAGGGAACGGATTCCTAAACCCCGCGACGCTGAGTGCATTTTACAATCAGAGAAACGGGCGATTTCACTAATTGTTTGAACTGCTGCCTGAACTTAGTCTGGGTGAAGGCGTAAAGAGCCGTGTTTGTGCAGCAGCTCAGCATCTGCAACATGTAGCCCAGTTCGCCAACGAATAGGTCTGGATAGCCCATGCTAAGAATAAAATCAGCCAGTCTGAACCACACAATATGTACTACATAGACCGCCCACAACACGATGAAATTCCCCGAGATGACCAGCAGTAAAATGAGGGATTTCCTGCGGCTCACCATCTCCGGGTCACTGCCACTCTCCCCACTGCTGGGACCCCGGAGTCTCGTGCGGGCTCTGCTCGCCACTAACACGTATCTGATGGTCAAAGTGTTGAACACAATAATGAGGACAAATGGCGTCACGGGGGTGATGAGATGCTGGAGAAACTCCCCGATTACCCAGGCCAGTGGGTCATAAACAACGGATCTTCCCATACAAAACCAGGGGTCATGAAATAGCAAGTACCCACCGCTCAACATAAAATACCAGAAGGTGTTCTTTAAACAGCTCAGCGCGGTCACTGTCCCCAGAACCACAGCCGCCATTCTCTCGGTGCAATAATTTGTTTTCAGTTTCTCGCAACAAATGGCCACAAATCGATCAAAGGTGAAGGTGACGGTGAACCAGACAGAACAGTCGGTGACGGCGTAAAGGAAGAAGGCGTGGATATTACACACTGGGACATCCTCCAGGAAAAGAAATGCTTGAAAGTAAGCAATGGGAATCTGCCTCATTATCAGGTCGACAATAATGACCAGTAGATCGGCCGTTGCCATGGCCATCAGGTAGCGAGTGACACCAGTGGAGAGACCGCACTTTTCCCGGGACAGGACCACAATGGTCAGCGTGTTCACTGTGAGGAGTGAGGGAAGTAAACAGAGACATGACACACAGGCAGCGGACAAAGCAAACTCGGCAGATTCATCGAGGCGACGGGAAAATCAAATGCACAATCCCGTTCTGGGGTTGTAGAAGATTGTCTAACGAGGCTGTCTAGTAGTAACTACTGAAGGAAATACATTATTCTGCATCTGCTCGATTACTAAACAGATGAGAAGCTGCAGTTAGGACGGTTGGAATAAAGAATCACATCTGTGTCTGACCATTTCTCACTTCACCATGGGAGTTTAGCTCTTTGCATCACTGTGAGTGAATCAAAGATTATAGAGCAGAGTAGGTCTAATGCATTTCGTTGTCTCTGTACTGTACACTGACAATGACAATGACAATTAAAATTGAATCTGAATCTGAATCTGAATCTGAGGTATGAGCGAGCGAGGGAAGTGAGCGAATGAAGGAGTTCGGGGACTTTATTGCCATCTGCATCGGTGCAAGGGAGGTGATGGTACATTAGACAATCTTGCTTACTGCAGCATGGTAAGAAACATAGACTGAAACAGCCGACATAAACACAGGTGGGTGACAGTACTCACACAGAATGTACACATCCATTCTGCAAAGCGGGCGGGTTGCAGAACCAACAGAATAACTAAGACATTATATTTAGGACAACATTAGAAAACAAGTCTACACAGAGAATGTTTTCACTAGTGGGAGAGTCAAGGACCAGAGGTCACATCGTCGCAATTAAAAGGGCGTTCCTTTAGGAAGGAGATGAGGAGGAATATAGAAACATAGAAACATAGACAATAGGAACAGGAGTTGAGACCATTCGTCCCTTCTAGCCTGCACCGCCATTCAATATGATCATGACTGATCATCCAACTCAATAGCCTGTACTTGCCTTCTCTCCATACCCCCGATCCCTTTAGCTACAAGGGCCAAATCTAACTACCTCTTAAATGTAGCCAATGAACTGGCCTCAACTACCTTCTGAGGCAGAGGATTCCACAGATTCACCACTTTCTGTGTGTGAAAAAAAAATGTTTTTCTCATCTCGGTCCTAAACGACTTCCCCCTTATCCTTAAACTGTGTGTGACACATTTTTCTGGACATCCCCAACACCGCGGACACTTTTCCAGCATCCCAACACCTTAAGAATTGTGTACGTTTCTATAAGATCCGCCCTCAATCTTCTACATTCTAGCGAATACACGCCGAGTCTATCCAGTCTTTCTTCATATGAAAGCCCTGACATCCCAGGAATCAGTCTGGTGAACCTTCTCTGTACTCACTCTATGGCAAGAATGTATTTCCTCAGATTAGGAGACCAAAACTGTACGCAATACTCCAGGTGTGGTCTCACCAGTCTTTCTTCATATGAAACTTCATAGTGATAAACCTTTGATCCCCACAAACAGGCAGCATCAACACATTACCCATTGCTCTGTCGAAGATTTCTTCAGGGGACACGTACGTCATGGATTGTCCGAGCTACAGACATTTATACCGGATCCCGTCACTGCCGTTTCTCACCTGCTGTTGCGCGGGATTTTGGACGGAGACTTACCTGGAAGAGCAACAAGGGCTAGCACGGGATAAAGGACAGTCTGTATAACTTTGAGTGCAATGAAGATTCGATGACTTAAGCTGTACGAAGGATTTAAAACTTCGTCGGCCAAAGAGAAGACTCCCGTCTCCATGACGGTAACTTCCCAGTCTACCGTTTTCAAAAGACTGTCACGAATTTGTGTAACACCGCACGCACTCTCTCACTCTTCCCCGATTACACTCGGTGACATTCACTTCACTCTCTAATATTCCCGGATTCAAAACATCCATCAAACATCCCACTTTATTGTCCACAGATTCCCAATGGGTTTTCTCCCTCTGTGGATGGATGGAGCTGCTGCTCTCTGTCTGTCGGCGACGGGCGGGATGCTCTCACCAACACTCTCATATCCCAGCAACACCAGGAATGGTTTATATTGGGAACTGGGAAATCTCCAGTGGGTGGGTGACACAACCGGGCTCCGTGTAGACTGACGTTAATCACACACACTCACTTAACAAACATCTACTGTTAACTCCTTTGTGTCCGGGCACAAAGTGCCTCCCTCACGGAAAGGGCACCAGTCATCATGGGTGATGATATCCAGTCTATATGTTCTGTCTAGTGGACAGTTAGTGCCGGGGGAGGGAGCAATCTACAGGCCTGGTAGAATCCGTACCATCTCTCCGCAATCTCGATAATCGTGAGCAGTCGCCTGAAATCGCAATGTTCAGTTTATTCGTTTCCATTGACGAGTGCATTTCGGGAAACTTCATTCATTTCATCTGACATCTTGAAATATAAGAACGTAGAACATAGGTGCAGGAGTAGAGGCCATTCGGCCCTTCGAGCCTGCAACGCCATTCAATATGATCATGGCTGATCATCCAACTCAGTATCCTGTACCTGCCTTCTCTCCATACCCCCTGGTCCCTTTAGCAACAATGGCCACATCTAACTTCCTCTTAAATATAGCCAATGAACTGTGGCCTCGACTACCTTTTGTGGCAGAGAATTCCACAGATTCACCACTGTGTGAAAAATGATGTCCTCATCTCGGTCCTAAAATAATTCCCCTTATCCTTAAACTGTGTGTCCTCTTGCTCTGGACTTCCCCAACATCGGGAACAATCTTCCTGCATCTAGCCTGTCCAACCCCTTAAAATTGTTGTACGTTTCTATAAAATCCCCCCTCAATCTTCTAAATTCTATAGAGTACAAGCCGAGTCTATCGAGTCTTTCTTCATATGAAAGTCTTGACATCCCAGGAATCAGTCTGGTGAACCTTCTCTGTATTCCCTCTATGGCAATAATTTATTTCTTCAGATTAAGAGACCAAAACTGTACGCAATACTCCAGGTGTGGTCTCAACAAGACCTTGTACAACTGCAGTAGAACCTACTTGCTCCTATACTCAAACCCTTTTGCTATGGATGCTAACATACCATTCGCTTTGTTAGCTGTCTTATGAAGAAAGACTAGATAGACTTGGTTTATACTCTCTAGAATTTAGGAGATTGAGAGGGGATCTTATAGAAACGTACAAAATTCTTAAGGGGTTGGACAGGCTAGATGCAGGAAGATTGTTCCCGATGTTGGGGAAGTCCAGGACAAGGGGTCACAGCTTAAGGATACGGGGGAAATCCTTTACAACCGAGATGAGGATAACTTTTTTTTCACACAGAGAGTGTTAAGTCTCTGGAACTCTCTGCCACAGAGGCTAGTTGAGGCCAGTTCGTTGGCTATATTTAAGAGAGAGTTAGATGTGGCCAAGGGGATCAGAGGGTATGGAGAGAAGGCAGGTACGGGATACTGAGTTGGATGATCAGCTATGATCATATTGAATGGCAGTGCAGGCTCGAAGGGCCGAGTGGCCTACTCCTGCACCTAACTCCTGCACATAAATGATGGATACCGCAGGTCGATAGCCACCACGTTGTTTAATCTCCTACATTCCTGGGCTTTCGAAGTGCCGAACCAGGCCCTGTGGCAACCGTTCAATATGGTCTCCACCTTAGACTTGTAGAACTGGAGAACATTCACCACCACATCGATGTCCTTTCTGCTCGACTCTAACAAGGTCAAGTCGGTTGACTTTATTTATGATGCAATCAATTTGTTGGGTCCACGACAGATCTTCAGAAATATTCACGGCAAGGAACATAAAGTTGTTGACTGTCCACCATCGAACCGTGGATGAAGACATGTTGATCCATCCTCGGACTTCCTCTTCTCAAATCAGCAACATACCACTTGCCCGTGGGAAACACATTGACGAAGGGCGTGTGAGGTGTCGTGGAATGGACCAGGGGGATAGAATGGAATCCAGGTATGTGGACATTAATTCAGTGGGACAAGAACACGCTGAAACAATGGGTCTACCTGGACAGTCAGAAGAAGCACGTTGGGACTGGATTCCAAATGCTGTGCCTATTTTCAAGAAGGGTTGCAAGGAACATGCGGGGAACTATAGGCCGGTAACGTTAACATTTGTAGTTGGTAAATTGCTGGAGAGTATTCTGTGGGATAGGATATGAATGATTGAATGATTGAATGAGTGAATGATTGAATGAATGATGATTGAATGAAACATAGAAACATAGAAACATAGACAATAGGTGCAGGTGTAGGCCATTCGGCCCTTCGAGCCAGCACCGCCATTCAATATGATCATGGCTGATCATCCAACTCAGTATCCCGTACCTGCCTTCTCTCCATACCCCCTGATCCCCTTAGCCACAAGGGCCACATCTAACTCCCTCTTAAATATAGCCAATGAACTGGTCTCGACTACCCTCTGTGGCAGAGATTTCCAGAGATTCGCCACTCTCTGTGTGAAATGAATGAATGTGGATGAATGGATGAATGAAGGTATGAATGATGCAATGATTGAATGATTGATTGAATGTATGAGTGAGTGGATGATTGAATGAATGCATGAATGATGAATGGATGAATGAATGAATGCATGAATGAATGAATGGATGTACGAATGAATGAATGCATGATTGAATGAATGAATGGATGATTGATTGATTGAATGAATGAATGATTGAATGAATGTATGAATGAATGAATGATTGAATGCATGAATGTATGATTGAATGCATGAATGAATGAATGAATGTATGAATGTATGATTGCGTTCATTGGCCAAGTAAACACATACAATGAATTTGCCTTGGTGAATTTACAGGCATCTGGGTGGTCAAGGGCTGATTAGGTAATGTCAGCATGGTTTTGTACGTTCGAGGTCCTATCTCACAAATCTGATTGTTTTATTCGAAGACGTGAGCAAAAGGGTTGATGAAAGCAGAGCTGTGGATGTTGTGTACATGGACTTAATAAAAAGAGTAATCGAACATAGGAGCAAAGAGGTCCTTCTGCAGTTGCACAGGGCCCTGGTGAGACCACACGTGGAGTATTGTGGGCAGTTTTGGTCCCCTAATTTGAGGAAGGACATTCTTGCTATTGAATGAGCCCAACGTAGGCGGGACTATCATATGCTGAGAGAATGGAGCGGCTGGGCTTGTACACTCTGGTGTTTAGAAGGAAGAGAGGGAATCTCATTGAAATGTATAAGATTGTTAAGGGTTTGGACACGCTACGGACAGGACACATGTACCCGATGTTGGGGATGTCCAGAAACAGGGGCCACAGTTTAAGAATAAGGGTTCGGCCATTTAGAACAAAGACGAGGAAACACTTTTTCTCACAGAGAGTTCTGAGTCTGTGGAATTCTCTGCCTCAGAGGGCGGTGGAGGCGGGTTCTCTGGATGCTTTCAAGAGAAAGCTAGATAGGGCTCTTAAAATAGCAGAGTCAGGGGATATGGGGAGAAGGCAGGAACGGGGTACTGATTGGGGATGATCAGCCATGATCACATTGAATGGCAGTGCTGGCTCAAAGGGACAAATGGCCTCTACCCCTGCACCTGTTGTCTATTGATTTCAGTAAGGCGTTCGACAAGATGTCGCATGGTAGGCTGCTCTGGAAGGTTAGATCGCATGAGATCCAAGGAGAGACAGATGAATGGATAGCAAATTTGCTCCATGGAAGGAAGCAGAGGGCGATGGTTGAAGGTTGCTTCTCAGACTGGAGGCCTGTGATTAGTGGTGTGCCTCAGGGTTCAGTGCTGGGCCCGTTACTGTTTTGTCATCTACATCAATTATTTGGATGAGAACATACAGGGCAAGATTGGCAGGTTTGCTGATGATACAAAAGTGAGTGGTTTTGCAGATAGTGAAGATAGTTGTGAACGATTGCAGCAGGATCTGGATCGATTGGCCAGTTGGGCGGAGGAATGGTTGATGGAATTTAATACGGAGAAGTGTGAGGTTTTGGGACGTCGAACAAGGGCAGGACCTAAACAGTGAATGGTCGGCCTCTGGGTAGTGTTGTAGAGCAGAGGGATCTAAGAGGTAGACAAAATTGCTGGAGAAACTCAGCGGGTGCAGCAGCATCTAAGGAGCGAAGGAGATAGGCAACGTTTCGGTGCCGAGATCCTTATTCAGTCTGAAGAAGGGTTTCGGCCGGAATAATCTGCCGGAAATAGCAGGGGACCGCGGGTCAAAGGAGTTGGAGGAATTGAGTGAAATCCAGGTTAGCCGGGAAGTGGTGTTGGGTAAATTGAATCGATTAAAGGCCGATAAACCCCCCAGGGCCAGATAGGCTGCATCCCCGAGTACTTAAGGAAGTAGCTCCAGAAATAGAGGATGCATTAGTAATAATCTTGCAAAACTCTTTACATTCTGGAGAAGTTCCTGAGAATTGGCGGGTAGCAAACGTAACCCCACTTTTTAAGAAGAAGGGAGAGAGAAAACGGGGAATTACAGACCAGTTAGTCTGACATCGGTAGTGGGGAAACTGCTAGAGTCAGTTATTAAAGATGGGATAGCAGCACATTTGGAAAGTGGTGAAATCATTGGACAAAGTCAGCATGGATTTACAAAAGGTAAATCACGTCTGACGAATCTTATAGAATTTTTCGAGGATTTAACTAGTAGCGTGGATAGGGGAGAACCAGTGGATGTGGTATATCTGGACTACGAGAAGGCTTTCGCCAAGGTCCCACATACGAGATTAGTATACAAACTTAAATCACACGGCATTGGGAGTTCAGTATTGATATGGATAGAGAACTGGCTGGCAAACAGGACGCAAATAATAGGAGTAAACGGGTCCTTTTCACATTGGCGGGCAGTGACTAGTGGGGTGCCGCAAGGCTCAGTGCTGGGACCCCAGCTATTTACAATATATATTAATGAACTGGATGAGGGAATTGAAGGCAATATCTCCAAGTTTGCGGATGACACTAAGCTGGGGGGCAGTGTTAGCTGTGAGGAGGATGCTAGGAGACTGCAAGGTGATTTGGATAAGCTGGGTGAGCGGGCAAAATGTTTGGCAGATGCAGTTTAATGTGGATAAATGTGAGGTTATCCATTTTGGTGGCAAAATCAGGAAAGCAGACTATTATTTAAATGGTGGCCGATTAGGAAAAGGGGAGATGCAGCGAGACCTGGGTGTCATGATACACCAGTCATTGAAAGTAGGCATGCAGGTGCAGCAGGCAGTGAAGAAAGCGAATGATATGTTAGCTTTCATAGCAAATGGATTTGAGTATAGGAGCAGGGAGGTTCAACTGCAGTTGTATAGGGTCTTGGTGAGACCACGCATGGAGTATTGCATACAGTTTTGGCCTCCAAATCTCAGGAAGGGCATTATTGCCATAGAGGGAATGCAGAGAACGTTCACCAGACTGTTTCCTGGGATGTCAGGACTGTCTTATGAAGAAAGACTGGATAGACTTGGTTTATACCCTCTAGAATTTAGGAGATTGAGAGGGGATCTTATAGAAACGTACAAAATTCTTAAGGGGTTGGACAGGCTAGATGCAGGAAGATTGTTCCGATGTTGTTGAAGTCCAGGACAGGGGGTCACAGCTGAAGGATAAGGGGGAAATCCTTTAAAACCGAGATGAGAAAAACTTTTTTTCACACAGAGAGTGGTGAATCTCTGGAACTCTCTGCCACAGAGGGTAGTTGAGGCCAGTTCATTGGCTATATTTAAGAGGGAGTTAGATGTGGCCCGTGTGGCTAAGCGGATCAAAGGGTATGGAGAGAAGGCAGGTACGGGATACTGAGTTGGATGATCAGCCATGATCACATTGAATGGCGGTGCAGGCTCGAATGGCCGAATGGCCTACTCCTGCACATAGTTTCTATGATGTGGACAATGACCAAGAATGTAGTCAGAATAGCAAAGCTGAGTCATTTTGCTGAAAAACATACTTTCTTATCAGTCGGAGGGAAGGATAGTCCTTCGCAGTTGTGTTTGGCTTCTTATCTGTTGCAATCTTGCTTTACAGCTGCTCTTGGTCATTATGTTTAGCAGCCAGGTCTGGCAAAGTTTAACAAATTGCCACTTTTACAAGGGGATTCCATTTGGTGGGGGAATCTGAATTTATCATTTTCCGAAGATGACAAGATGAAGCTTGTATTTTTCAGTTTGATGCCTCTTTGCTTGTTTTTAGTTGTGTTGCGTTTTTAGAGGATTAAGTTATAACTGAAAATTTCAACTGAATTGTACATTCTTTCCCAGGGTGAAGTGTGCCACAAATTTTACTTCGGAGTCACGTGAGTGACTACGTGAAGATCCCAGCCCAGTGCGGAGGTGCGGCATTATCGCACAGCTGTGCACACGCGGCCAGCGGGAGTCGGGCGATCCCGCAACCAAGGAACGTGAGGTAAGTACTTACCTTAATCGGGCCTTGTGGTTTTTTGCTCCAGGGGGAGCAAAGCAGCAGAGGAAGCGGCCCCGTTCGACTCCAGCAAAGGAGCCGACAGTGGAGGGGGATAGGCGCAAACGGGACCGCACAGGCTGCGGACCGCTGACAGAGAGCTGCGCTGATGCCGGTCCGCTGAACAGCTGTTTGGTTAACAGCAGCGGACCGGAGGGAAATTTAAAAACCCGACCGGCAGCCTTGCAGACTCCTGACAAGGAGAATCGCCGCCCGGGAACCGCTACAATGCCGCCTGAAAAACGGCAGGCAGCCTCTAACTACAGGTAAGACAAAAACCTTACCAAAATTACAGGTTCTATAGGAGTCAACTTCCTCCAACACTGGAACAGGCTGGAGACAGCAAAAATAAGTATGTCTGTCTCCCCAAGCCAGAGGAGGTCATGGAGTTCAAAACCTCCAGGAAAAAAGGGGCACTGGCTGAATGCCAAGGGAGCTGACACTCCTACCCCAGTGCTATTGCACTAGCCATCTCCCTTGTCGAGGGATTGATGCAACAACGGAGTTTGAGCTATGCCTCCTCCAATTTATAACACACCCTTTTGCTCCCTCTTTTGAGGCTAGCTAAGGAGGCCAGGGCTGGGCTGGCTTAAACGCTGGGCAGGCCGACAAGAACAGCAGTATGCCAGGGGAGCAGGATCAGGAAGAGCTACTGGGTGTCGTGGGCCACTACATGGCTCCTCCACGCGACCATCTTCCCAAACAAAGCCCTGCAGGAGTAGGCCTTTCTAGAGGCAAATCCGCAGGCAGCTGGGTCAGCAGACTCGCAGACAAGAGCTAAAAGCAGCGAATTCTGAAGCTCCTAACAGAAGGGTCAAGATGTCACCGCCTTTGCTCGTTTTTCCACGGATCATACTCACCTGGCAGGCGAGACGCCATGATCACCAAGGTGGTTCTCCCAGGATGAGACTATCCCGTTGCACTACGAGTGTGCTGACGCCTAAGATGTTCCCAAATTTGGGATACTCGACTGACATTTGTGCATATAAGACCTGCCCGCAACTCCAAATATACGGGGCTATACAAACCGCTGCTGCGGGAAGAGAGGCAGCTAAACCTGTGCGCCTCATGAGGGCAGGCCATGGAACGAGCAGGACATCGCATCCAACACCCAGCTGGCAGCACCCCTCGGCATCCACCAGCAATATCGAACAAGGACTGGTGAAAGCCTGGCGACCGCTTCACATTACCCCCAAAGTTCTTTTTAGACAGGGGCCCAGAGCGGAGCCGTGGGAAAATGCGCCGCCCCACCGACAGCACCAGCATACCAGCAAAACTAGGCCTTCATGAAAAAACTATAAACATGGAGGTAGGTAGTCTGGTTCCTCCCAGTTTACACTAAATACGGGTGTTCTACTAACTGCGGGGGGGGGGGGGGGGCATTTACACTTGTTGATAAAGCATGGGGTGCTGTCACAAATAACCAAAATATACTCAACAGTATTAGTGGATAAAAACTTGAATTCAAATTGGGCATATTACCGCCAGTTCAGCAATGCGCCCAAAGGGCATTTTCTCTCTCTAAGAAAGAGAAGTGAGAAGGTCAAGCTGAACTAGAAAGGCTCATTACAAAACGGATCATGGGAGTAAACATGAACCATTGGAATTTGTATCGAATATATTCACCAACACTACAAAAGATGGTGAATGTAGCATCATCATTGATCTAATATCACTAAATAAATCTGTTGAGTATATACACTTTAAGATGGAGACGGGTTTTTGTCACTGCCAGACATCTGATCTCCAAAGGATACCTATGGCGAGCATTGATATGGAAGATGCTAACTATCTTATACCCATACACTAGGATCATTATAGATACCTAAAACAATTTTACCTGGATAATGGATATCCCGGTTAGGGCAACAATGGGAGTATAGAGCATTCCCAATGGTCTAACCTCAGCCCTAAACTATTATAAATATTAAAAATGGCCATGAAAATATTAAGAAAACAAGCATAATCATGGCATACATTGGATGATATCCTCATATTAGGGGAAACAAAGGAATTAGCTGTGGCAGCAGTTCTAGCTACGAAACAGCTCCCTAAACCTCTGAGGTTCATCCCACGCCCAGATAAACCAGAATTGAAGCCGTTAACTACCATGGATTATCTGGGCTTCAATAACAAATCCATCCATATGACTGTTACTTTGCCAAGGTACTTGGGTCACTATAATCAAATCATGAATGTACCCACTGAAGCTATATCACAATTACGTGGTGGGCAGACATATATTTGGCATAGTTTTCAGCCCTATCATCATCACCAATCCCAACTTGGTTATTAAAAACCGATGCCAGTACTTTAGGCTGGGGAGCAACTAAACTCCATATCCAGCACAGGTAACAGATGGACCAATTCAGAAACATCGTTACTACACACACCGGGCATCAACTACTTGGGATTGGTGATCGCCTATTGGGCTAAAAAGCATATGCATTTCAAATGCAGCACGTACATATGTGGTTACGGATTGATAATGCTATGGTGGTGGCTTATATCAACCATATGGGGAGCATAAAATCATTATTGTGCAACAAATTGGTCAAACAGATCTGGCAATGGTGTGTCAAAAGACATTTTAACTATCAGCTGCCTATGTCCTAGGAAGCTAGAACACAGTGGGAGACACCACGTCACGGGTAAAAATTTATGATAACATTGAATAGATGTCAAACCCAAAATATCTGCTAAAGGTATTAAGCAGTTTGAAAGCCAGATATCAATTTGGTTGCACAAGACGGAATCACCAGTAACCTATGTATGTGACTTAGGAACCAGATTAGAGGCAGCAGCGATAGATGCCTACACGCTGGAAGGGGGAATTTCTGCTTTGCCTTCCTCCCTTCTGCCTCATCAGTCGGGCACTTCGCAATACAGATGGAATCTGTCTCCGAGATATTGAACGTGCCCGACCGGCCTACACAGCCATGGTTCCCAGTTCATCACGACATGGTGGGCGAGTCAACTATGGATTTCCCTAGTGGACCATGGTTGCTGACTCAACCCAGTATCAGGCATAAGCCACCCATGCTAGAAAAAACATCAAACTCCTGGGTGCAGGTTTTGAATAGACCTTACCAGGGACTGGGGTTATCCAAAGGAACCATTACCACCATGTCGGCATCCCTGCGAACAGTCACCAAGAGCTAACATGGGTAAAATACTGCCACGACGTAAGGACAACATACCAAACTATTCAACCACTGACGTATTGGAGTTCCTGGAACATCTACACCATGACTAAAAGGTGAGTTACAGTGCCGTAAATACAGCATGGAACGCCTTGTCTGCTTATCTAAAACAGCAGGACAGCAGAGCATGGAGGTATACCCATGTATGGGATATCGGTGTGATATTGACATATCTCAGAGAATGGCACCAGCCAGATCCCTCAGTCTTGCTCTATCTATGTTAAAAACGCTCATGCTTATGGCTCTTGTATACGCTCACAGAGTCCAGTCACTCCATAAAACTAGACTGGATAACATGGTGATTACCCCAGACGCATCACGTTCATCATTCTAGGTCTGGTAAAAACCCAACTCGCAGGTATATGGGACTAGGCGAGATTATGAGTTCGGCACGGACTGGTAGGGTCGAGATGGCCTGTGTTTTTCCGTGCTGCAATTATTATATGGTTATATGGACCAGGAACGCCCTATTCACTGGTGGGATTCCGGGCCTACCCACCAGAGTCCAGGTTGAGTGTGGTGACCCATCTACTACAATATATAGACACAACCCACAATCTTAGAGGGAGAGGAAAGCCTATGGGTCAACCACAGAAACCCCAAGACGGGGTACGAGCCAAACCACTCCAAGGTGGCTCAAACAGGTACTGAAAGCTGCCGGAATAGATAATAATACATTTTAATCCCATTCCACCAGTGCAGCATTGATATCAGCGGCTGAACGAATGGACATCCCGGTTGACCACATTCTCAATACGGCAGAATGGTCAAGGGAACGACGTTCAGAACATTTTTTTATTTGTAAACCGTTGATAAGCCTGATTTAATTGCAGAAAGAATATTACAAACTGCAATATTAATTTAAGCTCAGGGGAGCTCTTTATGTTGTTATTGTTAACAAATACCTTTCTGTTTCTTGTGAAAGCAGATCCATTGGTTGATTACGATAACACTTCCTCCCTCAAAAACTTCGGCAGTGAGTGAAATAAAAACTGTTACACGGTTTGAAATCACAGACCTTTGAAGTCATCACGGAATCACTCACGTGACTCCGAAGTAAAATAGTAAGATTAAACGAGTACTTACCAGTATGAAGTTTGATCTGTATTTTATGAGGAGTTACGATGAGGTATTACGTGCCCTCCGCTCCCACCCTCAATATACAGATCAAACTAATAAACTGATGTCTCATGATCTTTACTATCTTACTTCAAATATTGTGTCTATCCTGTGATTTCACACCGCTGCTTCGAAGTATGCCGCACCTGCGCACTGGGCTGGGGTCTTCACGTAATACCTCATCGTAACTCCTCATAAAATACAGATCAAACTTCATACTGGTAAGTACTCGTTTAATCTTACTATTAAACAGGAAGTATGAGGAGTTCATCCCAACTTTCATAAATGGAGAGGATTTGGTAATATCATGGTTGATATATCGATATAATACGTGGTTGAAATATCGATGGAGATGGAGATTGATGTCCTTAAGCCACAAATTGAAAATGAGGTAACTGGAAAAATATTATCGAGGTGAATGGAATCACAGATTGTGACAAGTCCTCATTGATTAAGACAACGGATTGTAACCGGATGTGTGTTTTTTGGTGCTTGCTCACCGTGCTCCTGACATAATTTTACTGGCGAGCTGCAAGTCATACTGAGCTCGGGCATTGAGGAAAACAGCACATGGATGCTTGTGCAGAACTGTAATATTGTTAAGTATTAACGTTTGACAATTGGAGTATTGAGTATAGTTGGGAGGTCATGTTGCAGTTATATAAGATGTTGGTGAGGCTGCCTTTTTAAGAAGAGTATTTAAGAAAGAACTGCAGATGGTGGAAAAATCGAAGGCAGACAAATGCTAGAAAACGCAGCACGTGAGGCAGCATCTATGGAGCGAAGGAGTAGGTGACGTTTTGCTTCGAGACCCTTCTTCAGTCTAAAGAAGAGTCTCTACTTGAAATGTCACCTATTCCTTTGCTCCTTATATGCTGCTTCACCTGCTGAGTTTTCCCAGCATTTATGTCTACCTTTAGAGTAGTGTGTTTAGTTCTGGGCACCATGTTAAAGGAAAGATGTTAAGTTGGAAAGGGTGCAGAGATGATTTACAAGGATGTTGCCAGGACTAGAGGTGTTTGAGGTATAGGAAGAGGTTGAGCAAGCTGGAACTCTATTCCCTGTAGCACAGGAGGATGAGGTGTGATCTTACAGAGGTGTATAAAATCATGAGCGGAATAGATCAGGTGGACACACAGTATCTTGGCCAGAATGGGGGAATTGAGAACCAGGGGCATATGTTTAGGTGAAGGGGCGAAGATTTAATTGGAATCTGAGCGGTAACTTTTTCACGCAAAGGACGTGTTCTGGGCTATGGCCTAAAAAAGATCTTTGTTCTGGTTGTACGGCCTTCAAGCTTTCACCAGCTTCAGTGCATCGTGGATTGCTGACGGGTGCATAGGGGTAATGGCGCCGGAGATGTGATGTATTTTGTGATAATATGGCCTTCATGAGATTGTGTGCACCAATGTGCAAAACTGAGAGATATAGGAAGTCTTGTATACCAGCTGCTATAAGGTTTTATAATGCACAAAAAATAATTTTGCAGTTGTTTAGTATTCATTCATTGTATTTTAACTCATTAAGTATGGAAGCTATCTGAGGAAATGTGTGGTGTTATGCCTGCCTTGAAGCTGTTGTGGCACTGTAATTTCCTGTAAAGGATTATTAAAGGATCTAACCGAATCTAATCTAATCCAATGAGCCCGACGGCCCTCGTCGAGCTCCTGCTGCTGGTTGTGTTCCTGCACCCCCTGCACACTTGTAGTATTTTCAGCCAAACCCCTGTCTTCAGAGTCAGCCCAGAAGTGACTCATAATGCTCCCCTCTGTCGAGGGAGATGCATTATGCAGCCCTCAATAAGGTGCTGCCTTGGACGTCCATCGTGACTAAACTCCACATACCGGAGCATGTCTCATTGAAGCTTCTGCACCATCAACCGCTCCATGCGGGATATGCGATCACAGTTGCTCCCGCCGGTGGTGAGTTTTCACAGCCTGACTCGTCCGAGTCTTCGGCCTCTCCGACTTCTGCTTGGCCTTCCCACCAGTCTGTGGTGTCGATTCCGACTGTGCAGGTGCCAGGTCAGAGACTGCTGATCAATAGCGATCCAGGTGCAGTCTACCGCTGCTGACTGCCCACAATTCCACGGTTCTCGGCGGTCAGACTGGATGTGGTCCATTCCTGTAACATATTCTCGCAAAATAGCATAAAACGACCTTTGAGTAAGGAATTTACCTGCAAGTCCTTTTTAAACCATCTGCTGCAGGGGCAAAGCTCTTCTCGAGCCTGGTCTGGTCTCGTGGTCGTAGTTTGTTACAGCTTGGATTCCCTCTGTGGTCCTTGTAGAAAGGCTTCCATTGCGGGTATTTATCCCCCCCCCCCCCCCCCGAGCTTTCTCTCCACATAGCAGGGCTTCTCCGTGATGTTCTCCAGTCGGAGCCCCCCCCCACCCACACGCGATCCCTATAAAAGGGACAGCGGCGTTACAAATTCGGGGGGGAGGGGTATATGAAGCCGCTGGTTTGATTGCCAACGGCTTAGTAGCGACTTACCGCCGTCCGCTCCTCGCATCCCCGGTCTACGGAGCGGGTTGGCCAGGTGCCCCTGTCACCAATATGAAGCCGCTGGCTCCACCGCCAGCAGCTCGAAGGCAAATCCACCGCCACCCGCTCCCCGTGTTCCACGGTCTCACAAGCGGGTTCTCCACCAATATGAAGCCTCTGGTTCTACCGCCAGCGGCTCAAAGGTGAATCCACCGCTGCCCGCTATCTGCATTCCGCGGTCTTCCGAGCGCATAGGTCCGTGTGCGGGATACCTCATGCCCGGGGTTCCCTGAAGTTCGTGACTGGAGTCTCCCCTCCGTCCTGACTTTGCCCCGGACTTTTAGCAAGACCTCCAAGTAGGGATTCCTGCAAGAAGATTTAATCCGAAAAGTTTTTTAAAAAACTTACGTCAGGTCTGTTGCTGGCAGGAGAATCACATCCAACCTGCCAGTCGTCACGCCATGCGATAGACGATATGAACGCATGCGTCCTGGCGGGTTCTTCACGTATTCACTCACGTAACTCCGAATTAAATTGTCCCTAGTGTGTGTGGGGTAGTTTAATACATGGGTATCGCTGGTTGACGTGGACGTAGTGGGCTGAAGGGCCTGATTCTGTCGTGTATCTCTAAACTAAACTAAAAAAGGTTCTGACGGTCTGGTTAAAGATATGAACACATGGGCTCACTGGTCTGAGGGCTATAGAAAGAATATTGTACTTTGCTGACTGTCACAAGCAATGTTAAACTGAGACCAACGAGGTAACGGCAATAGTTTGTTTTAGAGAGATGGCGTGAAAACAGGCCCTTCTGCCCACCGAGTCCACGCCAACCAACGATCACCTGTACACTAGTCCTATATCCTTCACACTAGGGGCAATTTACACACGTCAATTAGCCTACAAAACGGCACATCTCTAGAATGTGGCAGGAAACCAGAGCACCCGAAGGAAACCCACGCGGGTCACAGGGAGAATGTACACACTACAAGCACACGTAGTCAGGATCGAACCCGGGTCCCTGGCACTGTAAGGCAGCAACTCTTAGTCTATCGCTGCGCCACCATGCTGATCAATTCACTTGATGCTAAGGAAGTTGTATGTTTGCCCTCTGCAGACTTTAAAACCCAATGAGATGTTTCTTCTCCATTTGGCACATCAAGTCCTCTCCGTCATTCAATCATATCTGGATTAGATATTGTTTTAGTTCTACTGGTTTAGATCATCAGAACAACCCTCTGCCACAGCCATTGATTTCTCAGGGACTACAAAGGGAAAATGTACTCCAGTAATCCCTCTGTGTGTTTTATATCTGTATGTTACGGTGTTAGGATGTGTCAAAGATTGAATTGCATTCCAACAATGGAGCCTTTAGGTGTATAGAGATAAGCGTGAAACTGGTAAAGCAGAAGTATTTTCGTGCCAGGAACAAACCACACACACTTTGATTATAGACAACTCTCATTTGGTAAATGTCAAAAATATTCTGCTGCTTTTTAAGTATTTTTCCCCAACATGGCAGTTTGGCTCAGCGGTAGAGTTGCTGCCTCACAGCACCGGAGACCCAGGTGCTGTCTGTACATAGTTTGTATGTTCTCCCCGTGACCCGCGTGGGTTTTTCTGAGATCTTCGGTTTCCTCCCACAGTCCAAAGACGTGCAGGTCTGTAGGTTAATTGGCTTTGGTAAAAAGCCCCCAGTGTGTAGGATAGTGCGGGTGTAGAGGTGAATACTGGTCGGCGTGGACTCGGTGGACCAAAGGGCCCTTTGCCACACTGTATCTCGAAATGAAAACACTTGAGATTTAATATTGTTTGTGCTGGAGTAACTCAGCGGGTTGAGCAGCATCTCTGGAGAACATGAGTGGGTGACGTTTTGGTTCAGTCTCCGTCTTCAGGACCAGACGTCAATGAGTACTGGACTCACCCGGACGTAGAAACATAGAACATAGGTGCAGGAGTAGGCCATTCGGCCCTTTGAGCCAGCATCGCCTTTCAATATGATTTTGGCTGATCATCCAAAATCAATACCCATTTCCTGCTATCTCCCCATATCCCTTGATTCTGTTAGCCCAAAGAGCCACATCCAACACTCACTTGAAAACATCCAGTGAATTGGCCTCCACTGCCTTCTGTGGCAGAGAATTCTAGAGATTTTCTACGTGAAAATGTTTTCCCTCTCATGAGTCCTAAATGGCCTAACCCGTTATTCTTAAACTGTGACCCCTGGTTCTGGTCTCCCCCAAAATCGGGAACATTATTCCTGCATCTAGCCTTAACTTATTTAAGAATGTTATATGTTTTCATAAGATACCCTCTCATCCTTCTGATTTCCAGCGAATTCAAGCCCTGTCTACCCATGCTTTCATCATACGTTAGTCCCGCCACCCCGGATAATGACCTGGTGAACTTACGTTGCACTCACTCAATAGTAAGGATGTTCTTCTGCAAATTATGAAAGGTACAGGAGTGTGAAAACGCACACCTCCAGATTCAGGGACAGTTTCTTCCCAGCTGTTATCAGGCGTCTAAATCATCCAACCATAACCAGAGAGCAGTTCTGAATTACTATATACCTCATTGGTGACCCTCGGACTATCCTTGCTGGCTTTACCTTGCACTAAACGTTATTCCCTTACCATGTATCTATACATTGTAAATGGCTCGATTGTAATTATGCATTGTCTTTCTGCTAACTTTTTAACACGCAACAAAAAGCATTTCTCTGTACACGTGACAATAAACTCAATTGAACCGAGTTCCTTGTATCTAACACTTGAGTCCAGTTGGTTATAACCACTGTGACCTGTGGTCATATGGTGAAGTGGTTTATTCCCTTCTGGGCAGGGCTTCCATTCATAAGATCGTAAGTTTGTAAACCATCATAATCAGAGGTGACCTCATAATGTGCCTGGCCGGTGACATCACAGTGAACTGCATCCGTAACCATGAGAGACGGACGGGCTCCATTCCATCCATCAACTTGAAGTGGGTTCACTGTTTGCGAGATATTGAACAGATCAGAGCTTTAACATTCACTCTACGCATTTAGAAATGAAGGAACGTGTATCGAAAATGCCAGTGGAGAGTGCCAAGCAGGATGATAAAAGGAGATCTAAGGTAGATTTGAATCCGTTAATAGACCAAGATAAAAGGTGGAGTGACTCAGCGGGTCTTATTCTTAAACTGCGACGCCCTGGTTCTGGACTCCCCCTACATTGGAAACATAAGGACGTAGGGCTCTACTGCCACCTCTGAGCTTTTCTTTATGGGAGAGAATCCTATCCATCCAGTGACAATCCTGCCTCCAGTCTTCAACATCCCCCACCCCCCGCGCCGCCTCTCCCCTACCCACCCTTCTACCCTCACTGGACCTTTTTATGTCCACAGTTGGTGTAACAACTGTCTTGGCTTCTCTACTCCACTGGCCCACTCAAACCGGAAGGGTCCTGACCTGAAACGACAAACGTTAGGGACAATCTCTGGAGAACATCTCTGGAGAAAGTTATTGAATTATGTGATGTAAGGGAAACAAGTAGAATAGCTATGGAAACTATGAGATTAAAAGAAGAGGAAGTACTGACACTTTAAAAAAATATAAAAGTGGATAAGTCTTGAGGGGAGTTAGTGTAGAAATAACAGGGGCTATGACAGAAATATTTCAAATGTCATTAGAAACGGGAATAGTCCCCGAGGATTGGCATACTGCGCAGGTTACACAGAAAAGCTGGAGAAACTCAGCGGGTGCAGCAGCATCTATGGAGCGAAGGAAATAGGCAACGTTTCGGGCCGAAACCCTTCTTCAGACCTTCGCTCCATAGATGCTGCTGCACCCGCTGAGTTTCTCCAGCTTTTCTGTGTAACCTTCGATTCTCCAGCATCTGCAGTTCCCTCTTAAACACGGCATACTGCGCATGTTGTTCCATTGTTTAAAAAGGGTTCTAAGAGTAAACCTAGCAATTATAGACCTGTTAGTTTGACGTCAGTGGTGGGCAAATTAATGGAAAAGATACTTAGAGTTAATATATATATAAGCATTGGATAAACAGGGTCTGATTAGGAACAATCAACATGGATTTGTGCCTGGAAGGTCATGTTTGACTAATCTTGAATTTTTTGAAAAGGTTACTCGGGAAATTGACGAGGGTAAAGCAGTGCAAGTTGTCTATATGGACTTCAGTAAGGCCTTTGACAAGGTTCCTCATGGAAGGTTGGTTAAGAAGGTTCAATTGTTGGGTATTATGGGTGGAGTAGCAAGATGGATTCAACAGTGGCTGAATGGGAGATGCCGGAGAGTAATGGTGGATGGCTGTTTGTCAGGTTGGAGGCCGGTGACTAGTGGGGTGCCACAGGGATCTGTGTTGGGTCCACTGTTGTTTGTCATGTACATTAATGATCTGGATGATGGTGTGGTAAATTGGTTTAGTAACTATGCAGATGATACTAAGATAGGTGGTGTTGTGGATAATGAATTAGATTTTCAAAGTCTACAGAGATATTTAGGCCGGCTGTGTGAGCTGAAAGACGGCAGATTGAGTTTAATGCTGATAAGTGTGAGGTGCTACATCTTGGCAGGACAAATCAAAATAGGACGTACATGGTAAATGGTAGCGAATTGAGGAATGCAGTTGAACAGAGTGATCTAGGAATAACTGTGCATAGTTCCCTGAAAGTGTAATCTCATGTAGATAGGGTGGTAAAGAACGCTTTTGGTGTGCTGGCCTTTATAAATCAGAGCATTGAGTATAGAAGCTGGAATGTAATGTTAAAATTGTACAAGGCATTGGTGAGACCAATTCTGGAGTATGGTGTACAATTTTGGTCGGCTATATTATAGGGAAGATGTCAACAAAATAGAGAGAGTACAGAGGAGATTTACTACAATGTTGTCTGGGTTTCAGCAACTAAGTTACAGAGAAAGGTTGAACAAGTTGGGTCTATTCTTTGGAGCGCAGAAGGTTAACGGGGGACTTGATAGAGGTCTTTAAAATGATGAGAGGGATAGACAGAGTTGACGTGGATAAGCTTTTCCCATTCACAGTAGGGAAGATTCAAACAAGAGGACATGACTTGAGAATTAAGGAACAGAAGTTTAGAGGTAACATGAGGGGTAACTTCTTTATCCAGAGAGCGGTAGCTGTGTGGAATGAGCTTCCAGTGGAAGTGGTGGAGGCAGGTTCGATTTTATCATTTAAAAATAAATTGGATAGGTATATGGATGGGAAAGGAATGGAGGGTTATGGTCTGAGTGCAGGTAGATGGGACTAGGGGGAAATAAGTGTTTGGCACAGATTGGAAGGGCCGAGGTGGCCTGTTTCCGTGCTGTAATTGTTATATGGTTATATGGTTATAACATGGATAGATGACATTTCACGGAGTGCTGGGGTAACTCAGCGGGTCAGGTAGCATCTATGAAGAATATGGATAGATGACGTTTCACAGATTGCTGGAGTAACTCTGCGGGTCAGGCAGCATCTGTGTAGACCATGGATAGGTGACGTTTCACAGGACAATGAAGCTAGTTGGAGAATGGTGGCCGATTAGGAAAAGGGGAAATGCAACGAGACCAGGGTGTCATGGTACACCTGTCATTGAAAGTAGGAATGCAGGTGCAGCAGGCAGTGAAACATAGAAATGTGAGGTGTCGTGGATTGGACCAGGGGGATAGAATTGAATCCAGGTATGTGGACATTAATTTTGTGGGGCAAGAACACGCTGAAACAATTGGTCTACATGGACAGTCAGAAGAAGCACGTTGGCACTGGATTCCAAATGCTGTGCCTATTTTCAAGAAGGGTTGCAAGGAACATGCGTGGAACTATAGGCCGGTAACGTTAACATTTGTAGTTGGTAAATTGCTGGAGAGTATTCTGTGGGATAGGATATACATGATTGAATGATTGAATGAGTGAATGATTGAATGAATGATGATTGAATGAAACATAGAAACATAGAAACATAGAAATTAGGTGCAGGAGTAGGCCATTCGGCCCTTTGAGCCTGCACCGCCATTCAATATGATCATGGCTGATCATCCAACTCAGTATCCCGTACCTGCCTTCTCTCCATACCCCCTGATCCCCTTGGCCACAAGGGCCACATCTAACTCCCTCTTAAATATAGCCAATGGACTGGCCTCAACTACCCTCTGTGGCAGAGAGTTCCAGAGATTGAAGAGAGCAAATGGTATGCTAGCATTCATAGCAAAGGGATTTGAGTATAAGAGCTGGGAGGTTCTATTGCAGTTGTACAGGGTCTTGGTGAGACCACACCTGGAGTATTGCATACAGTTTTGTTCTCCTAATTTGAGGAAATACATTCTTGCCATAGAGGGAGTACAGATAAGGCTGATTCCTGGGATGGCAGGACTTTCATATGAAGAAAGACTGGATAGACTCGGCTTGTACACGCTAGCATTCAGAAGATTAAGGTGGGATCTTATAGGAATGTATACAATTCTTAAGGGGTTGGACAAGCTAGATGTAGGAAGACCATTCCCGATATTGGGGAAGTGCAGAACTAGGGGTCACAGTTTAAGGATAAGAGGGAAGTTTTTTTATGACCGAGATGAGAAAATCATGTTTTACACAGAGAGTGGCGAATCTGTGGAATTCTCTGCCACAGAAGGTAGTTGAGGCCAGTTCATTGGCCATATTTAAGAGGGAGTTAGGGAGTTAGGGATCAGGGGCTATGGAGAGAAGGCAGGGATGGGATACTGAGTTGGATGATCAGCCATGATCATATCGAATGGCGGTGCAGGCTCGAAGGGCCGAATGGCCTACTCCTGCACCTATTTTCTATGTTTCTAACTAGGGTTGGGGAGGGATGGAGAGAGAGGGAAGGCAAGGGTTACTTGAAGTTGGATAAATCAATATTCATATCACTGAGTTGTAATCTGCCGGTCCCGCTGAGTTTCTCCAGCATTGTGTGTCTATCTTCAGTGTAAACCTGCATCTGCTGTTCCTGCACATTTGTCTTGCCCACATTGACCAAGATGCCCCATCTACACTAGTTTCTTCTGCCTGCATTTGTTCCACATCTCTCCATACCTATCCTATCTATGTACCTGTCAAGAGTCAAGTGTATTTTATTGTCATATGGCACAAACTGAACTATTAAATACTGACACGATACGATAGAACTGTATCTATCCAAGGAGGGAAATAGATCTGCCAACAGTCATACAATACAAGATAAAGACGGTCATGGTGGTGCAGCGGTAGTGTTGCTGCCTTACAGCAAATGCACGCCGGAGACCCAGGTTCGGTCCCGATTACGGGTGCTGTCTATACAGAGTTTGTACGTTCTCCCCGTGACCTGCGTGGGTTTTCTCTGAGACTTCGGTTTTCTCCCACACTCCAAAGACGTACAGGATTGTAGGTGAATTGGCTTTGGTAACATTGTAAGTGTCCCTAGTGTGTGTACTGTACGGGATGATCGCTGGTTAGTGTTAATGTGCGGGGATCGCTGGTTGCCACGGACCCGGTGGGCCGAAGGGCCTGTTTCTGCGCTGTATCTCTAAACTAAACTAAACTAAACTAAACTAAACTAAACTAAACATGAAACATGAAATTAAAGTGATGAGTGGAAAGCATTGGGGATGTGCAAAGATTGGGGAGGGGAGAGGGGTAGTCAGTCTACCCCATGACAGAAGGGGGTGGAGTTGTACAGTTTGATAGCCATGGGGGAGCAGTATCTCCTGTGGCGTTCTGTGCTGCATCTTGGTGGAACCAGTCTGTGGCTGAAGGTGTTCCTCAGTGTGTCATGAAATGGGTTACATAGCAGCACAACAGTAGTGTAACATATTGCATTGTAAAACCCTTACTAAACAGCAAAAAAAGTTCAGTGTATATTAGAGAAACAGACAATTATTCCAAATAGTCCTGTCCAAATATCTTCTAAGTGCCATTGTACCAGCCTCCACTACGTCCTCTGGCAGCTTGTTCCATTTACCCATCTCCTGGGTGAAGGGAGTGAATTAATTATGGTAGACAAAAATGCTGGACAAATCAGCAGGTGAGGATTGAGTATAGAAGCTGGGATGTAATGTTAAAATTGTACAAGGCATTGGTGAGACGAAATCTGGAGTATGGTGTACAATTTTGGTCGCCCAATTATAGGAAGGATGTCAACAAAATAGAGAGAGTACAGAGGAGATTTACTAGAATTTTGCCTGGGTTTCAACAACTAAGTTACAGAGAAAGGTTGATTAAGTTAATGGGATGGATGGGTTGGAGTTTGTAAATTGTGTGCAGGATAGTTTTTTGCAGCAATACATAGAAGTACCTACTAGAGAAGGGGCGGTGCTGGACCTCTTGTTAGGAAATGAGATGGCTCAGGTGGCAGAGGTATGCGTTGGGGAACAGTTCGGGACCAGTGATCACAATACCATTAGTTTCAATATAATTATGGAGAGGGACAGAACTGGACCTAGGGTTGAGATTTTTTATTGGAGAAAGGCTAACTTTGATGAGATGCGAAAGGATTTAAAATGAGTAAATTGGGACAGTTTGTTTTATGGGAAAGATGTGGAAGAGAAATGGAGCACATTTAAAGGTGACATTTTAAGAGTACAGACTCTTTATGTCCCTGTTCGGTTGAAAGGAAATCGTAAAAATTGTAAAGAGCCATGGTTGTCAAGGGAAATTGGACACTTGGTTCGGAAAAAGAGGGAGATCTACAATAATTATAGGCAGCATGGAGTAAATGAGGTGCTTGAGGAGTATAAAGAATGTAAAAAGAATCTTAAGAAAGAAATTAGAAAAGCTAAAAGAAGATATGAGGTTGCTTTGGCAAGTAAGGTAAAAGTAAATCCGAAGGGTTTCTACCGCTACATTAATAGCAAAAGGATAGCGAGGGATAAAATTGGTCCATTAGAGAGTCAGAGTGGACAACTATCTGCAGAGCCAAAAGAGATGGGGGAGATATTGAACAGTTTCTTTTCTTCAGTATTCACCAAGGAGAAGGATGTTGAATTATGTGAGGTAAGGGACACAAGTAGAGTAGTTATGGAAACTATGAGATTCAAAGAAGAGGAAGTACTGACACTTTTGAGAAATATAAAAGTGGATAAGTCTCCAGGTCCGGACAGGATATTCCCTAGGACATTCAGGGAAGTTAGTGTAGAAATAGCAGGGGCTATGGCAGAAATATTTCAAGGGTCATTAGAAACGGGAATAGTGCCGGGGGATTGGCGTATTTCGCATGTTGTTCCATTGTTTAAAAAGGGGTCTAAGAGTAAACCTAGCAATTATAGACCTGTTAGTTTGACGTCAGTGGTGGGCAAATTAATGGAAAGAATACTTAGAGATAATATATATAAACATCTAGATAAACAGGATCTGATTAGGAACAGTCAACATGGATTTGTGCCTGGAAGGTCATGTTTGACTAAACTTCTTGATTTTTTTGAAGATGTTACTCGGGAAATTGATGAAGGTAAAGCAGTGGATGTTGTGTATATGGACTTCAGTGAGGCCTTTGACAAGGTTCCTCATGGAAGGTTGGTTAAGAAGGTTCAATGGTATTAATGGTGGCGTAGCAAGATGGATTCAACAGTGGCTGAATGGGAGATGCCAGAGAGTAATGGTGGATGGTTGTTTGTCAGGTTGGAGGCCAGTGACGAGTGGGGTGCCACAGGGATCTGTGTTGGGTCCACTGTTGTTTGTCATGTACATCAATGGTCTGGATGATGGTGTGGTAAATTGGATTAGTAAGTATGCAGATAATACTAAGATAGGTGGGGTTGCGGGTAATGAAGTAGAGTTTCAAAGTCTACAGAGAGGTGTATGCCAGTTGGAAGAGTGGGCTGAAAGATGGCAGATGGAGTTTAATGCTGATAAGTGTGAGGTGCTACATCTTGGTAGGACAAATCAAAATAGGACGTACATGGTAAATGGTAGGGAATTGAAGAATGTATGTGAACAGAGGGATCTGGTAATAACTGTGCACAGTTCCCTGAAAGTGGAATCTCACGTAGATAGGGTGGTAAAGAAAGCTTTTGGTGTGCTGGCCTTTATAAATAAGAGCATTGAGTATAGAAGTTGGGATGTAATGTTAAAATTGTACAAGGCATTGGTGAGGCCAATTCTGGAGTATGGTGTACAATTTTGGTTTCCTTATTATAGGAAGGATGCCAACAAAATAGAGAGAGTACAGAGGAGATTTACTAAAATGTTGCCTGGGTTTCAGCAACTAAGTTACAGAGAAAGGTTGAACAAGTTAGGGCTTTATTCTTTGGAGCGCAGAAGGTTAACGGGGGACTTGATAGAGGTTTTTAAATGATGAGAGGGATAGACAGAGTTGACGTGGACAAGCTTTTCCCACTGAGAGTAGGGAAGATTCAAACAAGGGAACATTACTTCAGAATTAAGGGACATACGTTTAGGGGTAACATGAGGGGGAACTTCATTACTCATAGAGTGGTAGCGAAGTGGAAAAGTTGTTCGGCACGGACTTATAGGGCCGAGATGGCCTGTTTCCGTGCTGTAATTGTTATATGGTTATATGGAGGCTGCGTCTAGATGCATGCTGGTTCATTGGCTGAGTTTCTCCAGCATTTTTGTCAACCTTCGATTTTTCCAGCATCTGCAGTTCTTTCTTAAACAAGTTAATTATGGTAGTGCTTTAGGAATGTTGGATTCAGCCGAGTCCTAAACGATGCCTCTGTAGAATAATCTATTCCGTTTTGAACTAATCATGCTTTTTTTGTTGATGGGGTGAGAAAACGTGAATCTTTGAGGCTGGGCAAATATCCATGGGTCAGGCAAACTTGTTTAAATTGGACAAATTGGATTTTCACTTCAAATGAAATAAAGTGGCTTGTTTAACCGTTGCTTATTCTTCCACGTGAACTCGTTAACAGCATCTGCAGACTCCTTTTAATTTAAAATTCTTTTAAAATAGGGTTTGACTTAGTCAAAGCTTCACATGAAGACCCAACTTTTAGCATCTTTGAACCATGAATTGGTGACCCAAAAATCTCGGTAGAATTAGTTATCAAAATGACCATGTGCTCCCCCGGAACATTGGGAACATTTTCATTATGATTCTTCACTTATCCTTCAAATCCAATTTTTATAAGGAGATTCAGCTTGTGAACTTTAAACAGCCTTTTATTTTAAATATCCTTCGCAGACTTGGTGCGCTGAAGGGCCAGTTTCCATTCTGCATCTCCAAATCTAAAACTAAACTCACGGAAAAAGGAATGCCAACCATCCAGGAAGTACTTCAAATACAGGAGGACGCTCCTGCACAGGTAAAACAGCTGTGGCAGGACCAGGGCTGTGTGTTTGATCCTGTCACTAGCTTATGGGTTACCCCTGCAGGCCAGACTTGCATGGCTGACGAATTTGCGTTATGGATTATTGAATGTGTACACTTTGCAACTCATTGTGGTGCCAAGGCCGTAAGTGATATGCTTTTAGACACCTGGTGGCATCCAAAACATCTGGACTTGTCCCAGTGTATCAGCCAGTGATGTCTGATTTGCCAGCAGCATAATCCAGGTAAAGGCTTACCCTGTGAACCTGGTAAGACCCCTTTACCAGCAGGTCCATTTGAGAGTTGAAAAGGTGTCAGTGTTATAAGTATGTTCTTGTAATTGTCGATGTTTTCAGTAAATGGATTGAAGCATACCTGACCACTGACAATAAGGCGTCTACCATTGTAAAAATATTGTTACGCGAAATCATACCGCGATTCGGTGTTCCTGCGCGTTTAAGTTCCGATAATGGGCCTCATTTTATTGCTGCTGTAAACAAAGAAATTTGCCAACAATTACAGATACATCAACAGCTCCATTGTGCATATAGACCTCAGGCCGCCGGATTGGTGGAACGGGCAAATCAGACTTTGAAAAACAAATTAGCTAAATTAGTGGCACAGACTGGCTTAACATGGTTAAAACTGCTTCCTGTAGCTCTTTTTCAGATACAGACCACTCCTCCTGGTACGGCACGACTGACGCCTGAGGAAATAATATATGGTCGACCTTTACGGATGCCATGGAATGACCAGGCGATCCATTTCCATGCCCCCGCAGCGGCCCATTTCTACCAGATGACTGAGGAAATGACATCCGATGTATTAACTTTAACCCGTGCTTTGCGAACTTCTCATTCACAGGTCAGGGCTGCAAATGGTGAGGCGCCAGCGCTCAAAGTTCCATCTAATATTGAGACATGTTGCTATGTGCTGGTCAGGAACTGGGAGCGTAAGCACTTGGACTCACGTTGGGATGGTCCCTTCCAGGTCCTCCTCACCACTCCAACTGCTGCCTAATTTTGCTATATGGTTAAGAATATGCGTCTGATTACTGGACTGACTGACTGAAGGATGGTTAACTTGAGTGAATAGTTGATTAAGTCAATTAAGTAAGAAATGAACTTTTTGTAAGCCTTTGCATTTTGCAGATAAATTCAATTGAGGCGATTTATCCTGCCATGCAACCTAATGCTACTGCAGACAGAGGGAAATAATGGAGAGATTCGACGATGTGTCCCAGGGCACGCATATAGGATCTTTCACCTCTGCAAAGGAGATGTTGTTATGAAGAAAGACTGGATAGACTTGGTTTATACGCTCTAGAATTTAGGAGATTGAGAGGGGATCTTATTGAAACTTACAAAATTCTTAAAGGGTTGGACAGGCTAGATGCAGGAAGATTGTTCCCGATGTTGGGGAAGTCCAGGACAAGGGGTCACAGCTTAAGGATAAGGGGGAAATCCTTTAAAACCGAGACGAGAAGAACTTTTTCCACACAGAGAGTTGTGAATCTCTGGAATTCTCTGCCACAGAGGGTAGTCGAGGCCAGTTCATTGGCTATATTTAAGAGGGAGTTAGATGTGGCCCTTGTGGCTAAGGGGATCAGAGGGTATGGAGAGAAGGCAGGTACGGGATACTGAGTTGGATGATCAGCCATGATCATATTGAATGGCGGTGCAGGCTCGAAGGGCCGAATGGCCTCTACTCCTGCACCTAATTTCTATGTTTCTATGTTTCTAATACTGCCTGGATTAGAGGGCTTCAGCTACAGGGAGAGGTACAGTGTTTTTGTTGTGGGCTAAGTGGAAGTACAATACAGGATTACAATCAACCCATCCACACTGTACAGATATAGGATTAAGGGAATATCGATTAGTGCAAGGTAAAGTCTGATTAAAGATAGTCTGAGGGATAGTTTAAGAATAAGGGGTAATTTAATTAGAACGGAGATGAGGAAACACTTTTTCACACAGAGAGTTGAGAGTCTGTGAAATTCTCTGCCGCAGGTGGTGGTGGAAGCCGTTTCTCTGAATGCTTTCAAGAGAGAGCTGGACAAAGCTCTTAAAGATAGCGGTGTCAAGGGATATAGGGAGAAGACAGGAACAGGGTATTAATTGTGGGTGATTGGCATGATCACGGTGAATAGCGGTGCAGGCTCGATGGGCAGAATGGCCTACTCCTGCACCTATTGTCTATTGTCTTCGATGAATAATAATGAATGAATAAACATGTTATTAGCCAAGTAGGTCCACATCCAAGACATTTACATTGGTGCTTTGCTCGCAGGTAACAACAAGATATTCTGTAGACAATTAAAAATAAAATATTATAGTACAAACATGTGAAAATAAAGTACCGGAGTAAAAAGAGGCTTCGGTCTTTTGGCTGTTGTATAGAGTTACTGCTCGTGGGAAAATGCTGTTTTTATGTCTGACTGTGGCAGCTTTGATAGTCAGGAGTCGCCTCCCAGAGAGAAGTGATGCAAATAGTTTGTTGCCGGAGGTGAGCGGCAGAAAACATCTGCCAGTGCAGTAGATGGTAGGTGGGGACTGCTCTCTAGTTGGTGATTGGATGGTTAGAACGTAGGGCAGTACAGCACAGGAACGGGCCCTTCGGCCCACAATGTTTGTGCCAAACATGACGCCAGGTTAAACTCTCATCTGCCTGTACATGATCCATATCCCTCTCTCCCCTCCACTTCCACACGCCCACCCAAAAGCTTCTTAAACACCCCTGTCAACACCACCTCCCCAGGTCAGGCACATGGGGCCCCCACCACTGCCCACGCATCCCCATTAAACTTTCCCCCTCTCTCCTTACAGTGATACCCTCTAGTCTTGGGCATTTCCAGCCTGGCGTAAACAGATTCTGAGAGTCTCCCCTAACTGTCCCTAAACTCGCCCTGTAGCTCAGGCTCTCGAATCCAGGCGACATTCTGGTAAAACATTTTGTTTACAAAAGTTAGAACCTTTTCATCATGGATCGTTTTGTGCTGCGCACGTCGGTCTAACGCGTTCTAATGAGGGGTGGACGCAAGGAACTGCAGATGCTCGTATACATAAAAAGGCAAAGTGCTGGAGTAACTCCGCAGTCGCTGGGGGGCCTGGTCTGGAGAAATGCAGGTTTGTGATCCTATGTGGAGGTCAGGTAAGTGGAGGAGCTTTGATTGAGCGTGTGGGCCATGTGGAAGGATAAAGTGAAGCTGAGATCTATGGAATGAGCTGACTTATTCCAGCACTTTGTGGTGCAGCGGTAGAGTTGCTGCCTTACAGCGCCAGAGACCCGTGTTTGAACCTGACCACGCGTCATGCAAGCCATCTTATCGCACGCGTC
>JAWMAR010005219.1:0-33521 GCA_036785375.1 Leucoraja ocellata | reverse complement strand
GATATGGCCAAGGTTATTAATGTGGGGTCGGGATCAATTTGGATCTTGACGAATACAGAGCAGCAGGCAGTGAAGAAAGCCAATGGTATGTTAGCATTCATAGCAAAATGAGTTGAGTATAGGAACAGGGAGGTTGTACTTCAGTTGTACGGGGTCTTGGTGAGACCACAACTGGAGTATTACGTACAGTTTTGGCCTGTTGGCCTCATAACAAGACGAGTTGAGTATAGGAGCAGGGGGGATACATTGCAGTTGTACAGGGTCTTGGTGAGACCACACCTGGAGTATTGCATGGAGTTGTGGTCTCCTAATCTGAGGAAAGACATTCTTGCCATAGAGGGAGTACAGAGAAGGTTCACCAGACTGATTCCTGGGATGTCAGGACTTTCATATGAATAAAGATTGGTCAGACTCGACTTGTACTCGCTAGAATTTAGAAGATCGAGGGGGGATCTTATACAAAGTTACAACATTCTTAAGGGGTTAGACAGGCTAGATGCAGGAAGATTGTTCCCGATGTTGGGGAAGTCCAGAACTAGGTGTCACAGTTTAAGGATAAGATGGAAGTCTTTTAGGATTGAGATGAGGAAAACATGTTTTTCCCACACAGAGAGTGGTGAAACTGTGGAATTATCTGCCTGCCACAGAAGGTAGTTGAGGCCACAGTTCATGGTCTATATTTAAGAGGGAGTTAGATGTGGCCGGCCCTTGTGGCTAAAGGGATCAGGGGGTATCAGGGAGAAGGCAGGTACAGGATACTGAGTTGGATAATCAAACATGATCATATTGAATGGCGGTGTAGGCTCGAAGGGCTGAATGGCCCCTACTCCTGCAACTATTGTATATGTTTCTCTAATGCCACCTACGGCCGTCATTTTTGGCCACCTCCCTCAGAGCCTCCCTCTGCCGCATGTGTGCCGAGGATTTTTCCGCTCAATGAAATATGACCGAGATATTAATGTGTTTACATCATTCCCCATTCTGTCTGCTGCCCCCGCTGGTGGCAGGGGAGGGAGGGGCCTATAAAACCCGGAAGCGTCCCGCTTCAACTCACTTTCTTGCCGGCCACGAAGTGAAAGGGTCACGGCGCTCTGAGCTGCAGCTCTGCTCCCAGGTGAGTACTTTTTCACCCAATTGTCTCTAGTTTGAAGGGGATTGAAAAGATTCGCTCAAATATTCGGCTGCTTTCTCTATGGTAAGTCTGTGTTTGTTGGACGTTATTTAAAAGCAGCATTTAACCAAATCCGTTTCACCAAAACACAATTTGAATATTCGTTTTGCACAGTGTATTTTAGGTTTGTTGGACGTTATTTAAAAGCAGCATTTAACCAAATCCGTTTCACCAAAACACAATTTGAATATTCGTTTTGCACAGTGTATTTTAGTGGTGTGTGTGAATATATGTGTGTGTGAATATTTATGTGTATGTGTGTGAATATTTATGTGTGTGTGTGTGAATATATATATATATATATATATATATATATATATATGTGTGAGTATATATGTGTGTCTGAATATATATGTGTGTGAGAATATATATGTGTGATTGCGTGAATGTGTGTGTGAATAGGGGGTTGCACGTAAGGTCACAAGGTAATAGGACTTAACGCATGGAAGTACTCAAACCATCTGAAGATATCCGTCACTTCCAGTATATGTTATTAATGCAAGAAACGCGTACTTTCCTATCTGTTAAAAACGCCAAAATGTTGAATTTGTGCTCTGAAAAAAATTGTGGAAGTTGGGTAAGTGTGAGAGACATGAACCCAACATTAGAATTCCAAACGTTAAATGAAATGTAGGAAAAGAGAAGCAAGAATTGAAGGGACAACAGCAGCTAAAGTGTTTGGTAAACATTGGCTGTGTAGATATTGTGATTGAAAATATTGGCATTATCGTGTTTGCTCACTGCATTTCATCAACCGTGTTTTTTCTTGATTCCTTTGGTATCTAGAAATTCTCAGAAGTGATGAATCTGGCTGTAAAATGTTCTTCAGATGCGTTTTCATTTTGTATGTAAAAACCCACTTGTGAACCATGGGCGATTTAAAAAAAAATACCGCCAGATTTATCACTTCTGAAACTTTTTAGATGCCAAAGGAATCAAGAAAAAACACAAATAATGCTTTAGTGTTGATGAAATGTAGTGAGCAAACGGCCAATGTTCGCTAAGCATCTCTGTCTGTTGTCCCTTCACCTCTCACTTCTATCTACCGTCATTTCTCCTCACTTTTGGAATTCTCAAGTAGGTTAAATGTCTCACCTGCTCATCCTGATTTCATAATTATTTGCAGCGCAAAAATGGACATTTTCGGCGGGTTTTAACGGACCCGCTACATTCAGATTCAGATTCAACTTTAATTGTTGTTGTCAGTGGCAGTACATCGCGTGTAATCCATTTGGTGTAGCGTAGCAACAGTACGGGTCATGGGTCGTGACCCGACTGCCGTGAAACCTCCCTCTGTGTGTGTGTGTGTGTGTGTGTGTGTGTGTGTGTGTGTGTGTGTGTGTGTGTGTGTGTGTGGATATATGTGTGTGTGTGTGTGAATATTTACGTGTGTGTGTGTGAGTGAATATGTGTGTGTGTGAATATGTGCGTGTGTCTATATGTATGTGTGTGTACATGTGTGTGTCTGAATATGTGTGCGAGTGAATATGAGTGTGCGATTATATGTGTGTGTGTGTGTGCGTGATTATATGTGTGTGTTCATATGTGTGTGAGTGCATGTGAATATATGTGTGTGTGTGTGTGTGTGTGTGAAATAATATAATATTTCGTAGTTCAGAGCTTATTTGTTAAGTTTAATAGTGTGGAGGCTGTCAGGAAGAAGCTGTTCCTCAATGTAGATGTTACAGTTTTGAGTTTACATAAGTCGAACGTGACTCCTGAAGTCGGGCATCAGTCAGTCCACAAGCTGTGAGAGTCAGTCCAAAGGCCATGAGTTAATCCCAAGGCAGTGAGTCCACAGGTCATGAGTAAATCGCTCACTACCCCCTCTCCTCCACTGACACCTCAAGACGCTGCCCTCCGCCTGGCTATCGGATGCACCCCCTACTGAAGCCGTCCACATCCCCTGCATGTGGACACCCCCCCCCCCCCCTTCTCATCAGTTCACGACAACCCCCGCCTGAAGCTGCCCTTGGCTGCACGACATTTACCACCCGTAGGGCAGTGTCTTGAGGTGAGGGAGTGTCTGTGTATATATATATATGTATGTGATTAAGTCTGTGTGTGCGAGTGAGTGAGTCCGTGTGTATGAGTGTGTGTGTATGAGTCTATGTGTTAGTGTGGGTCTTTGTGTGAATGTGAGTGTCATTGAGTTTGTGTGTGCGTGAATGAGTCTGTTTTTGAATATGTGTATGAGAATGTGTGTGAGTGTGTGTACGTGTGTGTCTGAATGTGTGTGAGTGAATCTGTGTGTGTATGAATATATGTGTGTGTGTGAATATATGTGTGTGTGTGAATATATGTGTGTGTGTGCGTGAATGTTTGTGTGAATAGGGGGTTGCACGTAAGGTCACGTAAGGTCACAAGGTAATAGGACTTGACACACGGAGCCGCTCAATCCATCTGGAAGACATCCGTAACTTCCAGTATATGTTATTAATGCAAGAAACGCGTACTTTCCTATCTGTTAATAACCGCCAAAATGTTGAATTTGTGCTCTGAAAAGAATTGTGGAAGTTGGGGTAAGTGTGAGAGACATGAACCCAACATTAGCATTCCAAACGTGAAATGAAAGGAAGGTAAAGAGAAGCGAGAATGGAAGGAACAACAGAAGCTAAAGTGCTTGGTAAACATTGGCTGTGCAGTTATCGTAATTTAGAATATTGGGATTATCGTGTTTGCTCACTGCATTTCATCAACAGTAACGCATTATTCATGTTTTTTTCTTGATTCCTTTGGTATCTCAAAATTCTCACAAGTGATAAATCTGGCTATAAATTTTACTTCAGATGCCTTTTAATTTTGTACGTAAAAACCCACTTGAGAACCATGGGCGATTATGTAAATAAATAAATAAATAAATAAGAAAATATACAGCCGGTTTTATTACTTCTGAAACTTTTTAGTTGCCAAAGGAATCAAGAAAAAACACAAATAATGCTTTAGTGTTGATGAAATGCAGTGAGCAAAGGGCCAATGTTCGCTAAGCATCTCCCTGGAAGATGGAGTTGGAAACGATGGTATGTGCCTACCAGCAGTACATCGCGTGTAATCCATTTGGTGTACCGTGACCCAACTGCCGTGAAACCTCCGTGTGTGTGTGTGTGTGAATATGTGTGTGTGTGAATATGTGTGTGTGAATATGTGTGTGTGTGCATGTGAATATATATATATACACGTGTGTGTGTGTGTGTGAATATGTGCGCGTGTGTATATATATGTGTGTGTGTGCAAGATTATATGTGTGTGAATATGAGTGTGAGTGTGTGTGCATATGTGTGTGAGTGCATGTGAATATATATGTGTGTGTGAAATAATATAGTATTTCGTAGTTCAGAGCTTATTTGATATGTTTAATAGCTTGATGGCTGTCAGGAAGTAGCTGTTCCTCAATGTAGGTGTTACAGTTTTGAGTTTGCACAAGTCAGACGTGACTCCAGAAGTTGGGCATCAGTCAGTCCACAAGCTGTGAGAGTCAGTCCAAAGGCCATGAGTTAATCCCAAGACAGTGAGTGAGTCTACAGGTCATGAGTAAATTGCTCACTGCCCCCCTCCTCCACTGACATCCCCCCACCTCAAGACACTGCCCTCCGCCTGGCTATAGGATGCACCCCCTACTGAACATGAATGTCCAATGATTAGGAGAGAATGCTTTGAAGTTGTGGACAGAACTCTTCCAGATGTCTTCAGCAACACCAAGCATTTTGGTGCCCCCCCCCCCCCCCCCCCCGCCCTGCCAGTACAGGCCTCAGTGACTGAGCTGCCAGCCCAAAAATCCATTCTGCCACTAACTCCATACTAGCCCTCTGGAAACCAGTACCTTTGGCCTAACGTACTAGCTCAACAGAAATCTGAAGGGAAATGTCAAAGGTTTCGTGAAGGATGGAACATCGCACAAGAATGTTGTCATTAATAGCGTGCTTCGTTGAATGAAGACTTCTGAGATATTCTCAGATTTTCCTTCTTAACATTTGACCGCTGACTTTCTCTATATTAACATTTTCTCTTTTTATCACCAGGAAATAGTCATCAAGAGGCAGTGAGCAGCACAACACAACAAGACGCAACAAGACACAAGTAAAAATTGTTCTTATACTTCAAGAGTCATTCACATTTTAAACTTTAATAAAACCTTTTTGTACTTTTAATGCTGTGTTCTTCATCCCAATAGAACCTAATTGGCAGGAATGGCTGCTCTGTGGGAGAGCCACTGAGAGTGCATGAGGGGGGAGGTTGTTTGGAGATGCACTGAATGTGTGAGTGGGAGGGGAATGGCAAGGAGCAGAGTGTGGGTGGGGGTGTGGGCTGAAGGTAGGTGAGGTGACTGAGTGAACTGCCAGCGTACAAGGCGTGAGTGACTTCACTGCCAGCCCACGAGCCGTGAGTTAGTGAACTGCCAGCCCACCAGCTGTAAGTGACCGAACTGCCAGTCCACCCTCTTCATCCTCCTCTCTTACAGTCTCACCTGTTTTGGGCAGAATTTCTGGCAGTTTCTCAGCCGCCAGCCTGCCAGGTCCGAGTGATTGTACCGAGCTGCCATCCCTCAGTGACTGAGCTGCCATCCCTCAGTGACTGAGCTGCCAGCCCGCAATGACTGTTCTGACAGCCCAAAAATCCATTTGGCCGACAAATTTCCATACTAGCCCTCTGGAAATCAGTACCTTCGGCCCACAACACTCATACTAGCGCAACAGAAAACCCCTTCCCACTGGCCAGCAATGTGGGAATTGCTGCAGAGGTGGAATATTATGTTGGGTGTCCAGCCCTCCCGTGTGAGGCCGGGACCCAACGGGTCCCACTTAGTCTAGTTCTCTCTACATTCTCTCTCTACATTTTCTCTCTACATTCTCTCTCTACATTCTCCCTCTACATTCTCTCTCTCCATTCTCTCTCTCTCTCTCTCTCTCCATTCTCTCTCTCTCTCCATTATCTCTCTCTCTCCATTATCTCTCTACATTCCCTCTCTCTCCATGTAACGGTTATAGCTTGGACCCAATAGCAGCACAGAATCAGGCAGGTCTAGTTGGTAAGGAACTTTATTACGATACTGTAACCCCACAGAGTAGTAACACAGGAATGGGTACACAGTACTCACACACAGGCTCAGGATTGAGCGAGGGTTCCGAAGAGGGGCGGGAGGTTCGAATCTGTGTGGGCAGTCGGGATATGGCTGGAGAGTCTTGCACGAATGCTGAGAACAATCTGGCCATGTGTGAGTGGTGAGGAGAGTCGATACACCGGGTTCATTGGTGATCAGAGGCCAGTGAGTGCAAGAGGTGAGGAGAGTTGAGCTGATGGGAGGGGAGTGGCAGGCAGGCAGGTGAGGAGAAGGAGGGAGTGGTGGAACAGTACTGGGAGGTGAGGTGGATGAGAATGAGGAGAGGCTAGACTGTGACATCCTGTGGCAGCTGGTTCCAGGCACCCACCACCCTTTGTGTGATAAGGTAACTCCTCACATTTCTATTAGATAGAGTCTAATAAAGAGAATGTGAGCTTCTCCACTTTGGCGGCAAAAACAAGTGGGGGGGGGGGTATTATCTCAATGGGGTTTGGTTAGGTAAGGGGGAGGTGCAGCGAGACCTGGGGGTCCTTGTACACTGGTCACTGAAGGTTTGTGTGCAGGTACAGCAGGTTGTGAAGAAAGCTAATGGAGTGTTGGCCTTCATAACAAAAGGATTTCAGTATAGGAGCAACGTGGTCCTTCTGTAGTTGTACAGGGCCCTGGTGAGACCACATCTGGAGTGCTGTGTACAGTTTTGGGCCACATACGCAGGCACGCACGCATACATGTACACACGCACACGCATACATGTACACACGCACACGCCGTACACACACACACACACGCACACACACACACGTACACAGACATACACACACGCACACACACACACGTACGCACACGTACACACGTACACACACACACACACACACACATACACACAGAGAGAAAGAGAGAGAGCGAGAGAGAGAGTGAGAACAAGAGAGAGAGAGGAAAAATAGAGAGAGAGAGAGAGAGAGGGGAGAGATATTGAAAGAGATGGAGAGAGAAAGGGAGACGGAGAGAGAGGCAGAGGGATAAGGTGTGAGAGAGAGATAAAGAGGGGGGAGAGGGAGGGAGAGAGAGAGGGTCTCTCTCTTTCTCTCTCTCTGTCCCTCCCTCAACATATGAGAGAGGGAGAGAGAGAGGGGAGAAGAGGTTGAGAGAGAGAGAGGTCTCTCTTTCTCTCCCTGTCTCTCCCTCAACATACGAGAGAAGGGAGAGAGAGAGAGATAGAGAGAGATCGAGCGAGGGGAGAGGAGGAATACGGGGCGAGAGAGGAGAGTGGGGGGAAGAGTGTGGGGGGGTGTGTGGGTGTATAATGTGGGGGTGAGAGTGTGGGAGGGAGTGTGGGGGTGCGTGGGGAGGATATGGGGGAGGAGTGTGGGGGGAGGGGGAGGGAGTGTGGGGGGTTGAGTGTGTGGGGAGAGAGTGTAGGTGTGAGTGTGGAGGAGAGCATAGGGGGTCAGTGGGGGGAGAGTGTAGGGGGACAGTGTGGGCGGAGAATGTGGGGGGGGAGAGTGTTCCCAACACACACTCTCCTCCTCCCCCCACACTATACCCCTTAAGAATTTTGTAAGTTTCTATAAGAATCCCCTACATCTTCTACATTCTAGCGAGTACAAGCCGAGTCTATCCAGTCATTCATTATATGGAAGTCCTGCCCCAGGTTGCAGACTCCCCAAACGGAATATGAGGTGCTGTTCGTCCAATTTCCGGTGCTGCTCGCTGTGGCCATGGAGGGACCCATGACAGAGAGGTCGGAGACGGAGTGGGAGGGGGAGTTGAAGTGCTGAGCCACCGGGAGGTCAGCTTGGTTATTGCGGACCGAGCGGAGGTGTCCGCTTGGTCTCACCGATATAGATCAGCTGACATCTAGAGCAGCGGATGCAGTAGATGAGGTTGGAGGGAGATGCAGGTGAACCTCTGTCGCACCTGGAACGACTGCTTGGGTCCTTGAACGGAGGCGAGGGGGGGAGGTAAAGGGACAAGTGTTGCATTTCCTGCGGTTGCAAGGGAAAGTGCCCGGGGAGGGGGTGGTATGAGAGGAAAGGAAGAATTGACAGGGAGTTATGGAGGGAGCGGTCTTTGCGGAAGGCAGATATGGGGGAGATGGGAAGATGTGGCGAGTGGCGAGGTCACACGCCTTGTACTCGCTAGAATTTAGAAGATTGAGGGGGGATCTTATAGAAAGTTACAAAATTCTTAAGGTGTTGGACAGGAAGATGATTCCCGATGTTGGGGAAGTCCAGAACAAGGGGTCGCAGTTTAAGGATAAGGGGGAAATATTTTAGGACCGAGATGAGAAAAACATTTTTCACACAGAGAGTGGTGAATCTTTGGAATTCTCTGCCATAGAAGGTAGTTGAGGCCAGTTCATTGGCTATATTTAAGAGGCAGTTAGATGTGGCCCTTGTGGCTAAAGGGATCAGGGGGTATGGAGAGAAGGCAGGTACAGGATACTGAGTTGGATGATCAGCCATGATCATTTTGAATGGCGAATGGTGCAGGCTCGAAGGGTGAATAGCCTCTACTCCTGCACCTATTGTGTATGTTTCTATGTGTCTAATGGGGACGGTGATGTTGGTGAGAGTGGGGTGATGGTTCTTGTGGGAGGGTGTGGGTGGGTGGGTCCAGAAACTGCCGGAGATTCGGTGGGGCAGGTGGGTGGATCTATGTGGAGGAATCGGAGGTCCCCAGGGTCACAAGAGCCATCTGTGGACCAGGTCACTGAGGATCCTCAGTGTGTTGGGGAGAGGGAGGGGGGTGGGTGGGGGGGGGGGGGGGGGTGAGGAGATGGGATGGAGAGGGAACGGGTTCCTAAACCCCACGACGCTGAGTGCATTTTACAATCAGAGAAACGGGCGATTTCACCAATTGTTTGAACTGTTGCCTGAACTTAGTCTGGGTGAGGACGTAAAGAGCCGGGTTTGTGCAGCAGCTCAGCATCTGCAGCGTGGAGCCCAGTTCGCCAATGAAGGGGTGTGGATAGTCCACGCTAGGAATTAAAAAAAACAGTCTGTACCACACAACATATACCGCATAGACCGCCCACAACACGATGAAATTCCCCGAGATGACCAGCAGTAAAATGAGGGATTTCCTGCGGCTCTTCATCTCAGGGTCCCTGCCACTCTCCCCACTGCTGGGACCCCGCAATCTCCTGCGGGATCTGCTCGCCACTAACACGTATCTGATGGTCAAAGTGTTGAACACAACAATGAGGACAAATGGCATCACGGGGGTGATGAGATACTGGAGCAACTCCCCGATTCCCCAGGACAGTGAGTAAAGAACACCGGGCCTTGCCACACAAAACCAGGGCTCATTAAATAGCATGTACCTACCGCTCAACATAAAATACCAGAAGATGTTCTTTAAACAGCTCAGCACAGTCACTGTCCCCAGAACCACAGCCGCTGTTCTCTCGGTGCAATAGTTTGTTTTCAGCTTCTGGCAACAAATGCCCACAAATCGATCAAAGGTGAAGGTGACGGTGAACCAGACAGAACAGTCGGTGACGGAGTAAAGGAAGACGGCATGGACATTACACACTCGGACACGGATCACGAACCCAAATGCTTGGCGGTAAGTAATGGGAATCTGCCTCATTATCAGGTCGACAATAATGACCAGTAAATCGGCCGCTGCCATGGCCATCAGGTAGAGAGTGACACAGTGGACAGACCGCACTTTCCCCGGGACAGGACCACAATGGTCAGCGTGTTCACTGTGAGGAGGGAGGGAAGTAAACAGAGACATGACACACAGAGAGCCAGCGGACAAAGCAAACTCGGCAGATTCATCGAGGCGAGGGGCAAATCAAATGCACAATCCCGTTCTGGGATTGTAGAAGATTGTCTAACGAGGCTGTCTAGTAGTAACTACTGAAGGAAATACATTATTCTGCATCTGCTCGATTACTAAACAGATGAGAAGCTGCAGTTAGGAGGGTTGGGATAAAGAATCAGATCTGTGTCTGACCATTTCTCACCACCGTGGGAGTTTAACTCTGTGCTTCACTGTGAGTGAATCAAAGATTATACAGCAGAGTAGGTATGAGCGAGCGAGGGAAGTGAGAGAAGGAAGGAGTTCAGGGACTTTATTGCCATCTGCATGGGTGCAAGGGAGGTGATGGTACATTAGACAATCTTGCTTACAGCAGCATGGTAAGACACATAGACTGAAACCGCCGACATAAACACAGGCGGGTGACACATACTCACACACAATGTACACATCAATTCTGCAAGGCGGGCGGGCGGGCGGGTTACAGAACCAACTCGCGTGTTTAATAAACAAAGACATTAGGACAACATTAGAAAACAAGTCTACACAGAGAATGTTTCCACTAGTGGGAGAGTCTAGGACCAGAGGTCACATCCTCGCAATTAAAAGGGCGTTCCTTTAGGAAGGAGATGAGGAGGAATATAGAAACATAGACACATAGTCAATAGGTGCAGGAGTAGAGGCCATTCGGCCCTTCGAGCCTGCACCGCCATTCAATATGATCATGGCTGAGCATCCAACTCAGTATCCTGTACCTGCTTCTCTCCATATCCCCTGATCCCTTTAGCCACAAGGGCCAAATCTAACTCCCACTTAAATATAGCCAATGAACTGTGGCCTCAACTACCTTCTGTGGCAGAAAATTCCACAGATTCTGTGTATGAAAAATTGTTTTTCTCATCTCGGTCCTAAAAGATTTCCCCCTCATCCTTAAACTGTGTGTGTGACCCTTGTTCTGGACTTCCCCAACATCGGGAACAATCTTCCTGCATCTAGCCTGTCCAACCCCTGAAGAATTTTGTAAGTTTCTATAAGACCCCCCTCAATCTTCTAAATTCTAGCGAGTACAAGCCGAGTCTATCCAGTCTTTCTTCATATGAAACTCCTGACATCCCAGGAATCAGTCTGGTGAACCTTCTCTGTACTCCCTCTATGGCAAGAATGTCTTTCCTCAGATTAGGAGACCAAAACTGTACGCAATACTCCAGGTGTGGTCTCACCAAGACCCTGTACAACTGCAGTAGAACCTCCGTGCTCCTAGACTCAAATCATTTCAACTTGATAGTGATAAACCTCTGATCCCCACAAACAGGCAGCATCAACACAATACCCATTACTCTGTGGAAGATTTCTACAAGGGGCACGTATGTCATGGATTGTCCGAGCTACAGACATTAATACCGGATCCCGTCACTGCCGCTTCTCGCCTGCTGTTGCGCGGGAATTTGGACGGGGACTTACCTGGAAGAGTAACAAGGGCTAGCACGGGATAAAGGACAGGCTGTATAACCAGGAGTGCAAAGTAGATTCGATCACTTAAGCTGAACCAAGGATTAAAACATAGTCAGCATAATAGAAGACTCTCTTCTCCATGGCGGTAACTTCCCAGTCTACCGTTTACACAGACCGATCCACTTGTGTAACACCGCACGCACTCTCTCACTGTTACAATATGAAAGATGTAACTAATAGCTTTAATAATTTTTTTTTAATATTGGACCAGACCTGGCTAAACAAATCCCTGATCCAGGGACATCTGGAGAAACTCCTGAGAACTTAGTGGAGAGAAATCCCTGCTCTATGTTTCTTACGGCAGTAGAAGAAAAACAACTGCTGGATATTGTCAAAACACGTAAAAATAAAAAGTCTACCGATTTCAACAACATTGACATGTCGCTAGTTAAGATGGTCATTGAGGGGATCTCCAAACCTTTAACATTCATCTGTAATTTATCTTTCCAAACCGGTACTTTTCAAATTCAAATGAAAATAGCAAAAATAATACCAATATACAAAACTGGGAACAAGCATCATTTTACAAACTATAGACCTGTTTCCTTACTCCCACAATTTTCCAAAATACTAGAAAAAATGTTCAATAATAGATTAGATAAATTTGTAGAAAAGAATAAATTAATCACTGAAAGTCAATATGGATTCAGAACAAACAGATCAACATCACTTGCAATATTAGTATCAATTGAAGACATCACAAACGCCATTGATAATAAATTATATGCAGCTGGGATATTTATTGACATAAAAAAGCATTTGATACAATTAATCACGATATTTTATTAAAAAAATTGGAAAGGTATGGAATCAGAGGAATAGCACTTATATTACATTACAAATATCGTTTATGTACATGATAAATAATTTTGTGCCCAGCACTGACCCCTGTGGTACACCACAAACAATATCCAAGCATGTAGAATTATGACTACCCAGATTCACAAACTGTTGCCTGTTACTTAAGTAGCTTTTTATCCAGTCCAGTACTATTCCTTTGCCTGCAAACAAACTACTCCAAGAGAAACAAAGAGTAGGGATTAACGGGTCTCGTTCAGAATGGCAGGCAGTGACTAGTGGGGTACCGCAACGCTCAGTGCTGGGACCGCAGCTATTTACAATACACATCAATGATTTGTAGGAAGGGATTCAAAGAAACATTAGCAAATTTGCAGATGTCACAAAGCTGGGTGGCAGTTTGATCTGTGAGGAGGATGCTATGAAAATGTAGGGTGACTTCGACAGGTTGGGGGAGTGGGCAGATGCATGGCAGATGAAGTTTAATGCAGATAAATGTGAGGTTATCCACTTTGGTAGCAAAAACAGGAAGGCAGATTACTATCAAAATGGCATCAAGTTGGGAAAAGGGGAAGTACAACGGATCTGGGGGTCATTATATATCAGTCTATGAAAGTAAGCATGCAGATACAGCAGGCAGTGAAGAAAACAAATGGCATATTGGCCTTTATAACAAGAGGAATCGAATATAGGAGCAAAGAGGTTCTTCTGCAGGTGTATAGAGTCCTAGTGAGACCACACCTGGAGTATTGTGTGCAGTTTTGGTCCCCTAATTTGAGGAAGGACATTCTTGCTAATAGAAACATAGAAACATAGAAATTAGGTGCAGGAGTAGGCCATTCGGCCATTCGAGCCTGCACCGCCATTCAATATGATCATGGCTGATCATCCAACTCAGTATCCCGTACCTGCCTTCTCTCCATACCCCTGATCACCTTTAGCCACAAGGGCCACATCGAATTTGGTGGACTTGCACCCTGCATGACATGGTATGAAACTGGGTTAAACAGTGAGAGTTTAAGACATCCCTGTTCCTTTTTAGAGTGAATAACAAGGCTGGCAGTACTAGGAAGACCCGGTTGACACGAGACAGAGCATTTAATGGGGAAACGGGAAAGAGTGAGTATACTGGGGGGGGAGGGAAGAGTTGGCATGGGTGGGTGGGAGGGGTTGGCGTGGGGGGATAGGGGGTGACGCGGGGAGGAGGCAGTGACAGGGGTGGTGTTGTGTGGGAGGGGCGTGTAGTGTGGGAGGATGGGGCAGTGTAGGGGGGAGGAAGCGGGGGGGGGGTGTTAGGGGATGTGGGGTGTGTCGCGTGGGGTTGTGTGGGCGTGGGGTGATGTCGTGGGGTGGGTTGGCATGGGGCAATGTGGCCTGAGGGTGGAGGGGTTGGCATGGAGGGAGAGAGGGTGGCGTGGGGGGGAGGAGGCAGTGGTGGTTGATGGGGGGCGGGGTGCTGTGCGGAGGAAAGGGTGGGGAGGAGGTGGTGTGGGGGAAGGGGGTGGTGTGGGCGGTGGTGTGTGTGCGCGGGGTGTGGTGGGGTTTGCAGGGTGTGTGGTGGTGTGGGGGGTGTGGTGGGGGTTTGCAGGGTGTGTGGTGGTGTGGGGGGGATTAGGTGTGTGGGGAGTTAGTAGTGTGGAGTTGGGGTGGTGTGGGGTTGGGGTGTGGGGTGTGGTGGGGGTTTGCAGGGTGTGGGGGGGATTAGGTGTGTGGGGAGTTAGTAGTGAAGGGTTAGGGTGGTGTGGGGGGCTAGGAGTGTGGGTTTGGGGTGGGGTGTGGGGGAGATGTGTGGGTAGGAGGTGGGGTAGGGGTGGTGTGGGGTGTGGCGGGAGGAGGTGCTGGCATGGGGGGTGTTGGGGGGAGGGGTGGCGTGGGGGGGTGGTGTGTGGGGGGGTGGTGTGTGTGGGGGGTGGGGTGGTGTGTGTGTGTGGGGTGGTGTGTGGGGGGATGGTGTGCGGGGGGTGGGGTGGTGTGTGTGGGGGTGGTGTGTGGGGGGTGGTGTGTGGGGGGGTGGTGTGTGGGGGTGGTGTGTGGGGGGTGGTGTGTGGGTGGCGTGTGTGTGGGGGGGTGGTGTGTGGGGGGTTGGGGTGGTGTGTGTGTGGGGGGGTGGTGTATGGGGGGTGGTGTGGGTGGGGTGGTGTGTGGGTGGGGTGGTGTGTGGGTGGGGTGGTGTGTGGGGGGGTGGGGTGGTGTGTGGGGGGTGGGGTGGTGTGTGTGTGGGGGGGTGGTGTGTGGGGGGTGGTGTGTGGGTGGGGTGGTGTGTGGGGGTGGTGTGTGGGGGTGGTGTGTGGGTGGGGTGGTGTGTGGGGGGTGGTGTGTGGGGGGTTGGGGGGTGGTGTGTGTGGGGGGGGTGGTGTATGGGGGGTGGTGTGGGTGGGGTGGGTGGGTGGGGTGGTGTGAGGGTGGGGTGGTGTGTGGGGGGTGGGGTGGTGTGTGGGGGGTGGGGTGGTGTGTGTGTGGGGGGGTGGTGTGTGGGGGGTGGTGTGTGGGGTGGGGTGGTGTGTGGGGGTGGTGTGTGGGTGGGGTGGTGTGTGGGGGGGTGGGGTGGTGTGTGTGGAGTGGTGTGTGTGGGGGGTGGTGTGTGGGGGGTGGTGTGTATGGGGGGTGGGGTGGTGTGTGGGGGGGGTGGGGTGGTGTGTGTGGGGTGGTGTGTGTGGGGGGTGGTGTGTGGGGGTGGTGTGTGGGGGGGTGGTGTGTGGGGGGGTGGTGTGTGGGGGGTGGTGTGTGGGGGGTGGTGTGTGGGGGTGTGGTGTGTGGGGGGTGGTGTGTGGGGGGTGGTGTGTGGTGGGGTGGTGTGTGGGGGGTGGTTGTGGGGGGTGGTGGTGGGGGGTGGTGTGTGTGTGGGGGGGGTGTGTGGGGGGGTGGGAGGTGGTGTGTGGGGGGTGTGTGTGGGGGTGGTGTGTGGGGGGTGGTGTGGGGGGTGTGGGGGGTGGTGTGGGGGGGTGGAGTGGTGTGTGTGTGGGGGGGGGTGGTGTGTGGGGGGTGGTGTGTGGGTGGGGTGGTGTGTGGGTGGGGTGGTGTGTGGGGGGTGGGTGGTGTGTGGGGGGTGGTGTGTATGGGGGTTGGTGTGTGGGGGGTGGTGTGTGGGGTGGGGTGGTGTGTGGGGGTGGGGTGGTGTGTGTGGGGGGTACAGAGTGGTGTGTGGGGGTGGGGTGGTGTGTGTGGGGGTACAGGGTGGTGTGTGTGGGGGTACAGGGTGGTGTGGGGGGGTACAGGGTGTGGGGGGGTACAGGGTGTGTGTGGGGGGTACAGGGTGTGTGGGGGGTACAGGGTGTGGGGGGTACAGGGTGTGGGGGGTACAGGGTGTGGGGGGTACAGGGTGGGGGGGGGTACAGGGTGTGGGGGGTACAGGGTGTGGGGGGTACAGGGTGTGTGTGGGGGGTACAGGGTGGTGTGGGGGGTACAGGGTGGTGTGGGGGTACAGGGTGTGTGGGGGGTACAGGGTGTGTGGGGGGTACAGGGTGGTGTGGGGGGTACAGGGTGTGTGGGGGTACAGGGTGTGTGGGGGGTACAGGGTGGTGTGGGGGGTACAGGGTGGTGTGGGGGTACAGGGTGTGTGTGGGGGGTACAGGGTGTGTGTGGGGGGTACAGGGTGTGTGTGGGGGGTACAGGGTGGTGTGGGGGGTACAGGGTGTGGGGGGGTACAGGGTGGTGTGGGGGGTACAGGGTGTGTGGGGGGTACAGGGTGTGTGGGGGGTACAGGGTGGTGTGGGGGGTACAGGGTGGTGTGGGGGGTACAGGGTGTGTGGGGGGTACAGGGTGTGTGTGGGGGGTACAGGGTGGTGTGGGGTACAGGGTGTGTGTGGGGGGTACAGGGTGTGTGTGGGGGGTACAGGGTGTGTGTGGGGGGTACAGGGTGGTGTGGGGGGTACAGGGTGTGTGGGGGGTACAGGGTGTGTGTGGGGGGTACAGGGTGTGTGTGGGGGGTACAGGGTGTGTGGGGGGTACAGGGTGGTGTGGGGGGGTACAGGGTGGTGTGGGGGGTACAGGGTGGTGTGGGGGGTACAGGGTGGTGTGGGGGGTATAGGGTGGTGTGGGGGTACAGGGTGGTGTGGGGGGTACAGGGTGGTGTGGGGGTACAGGGTGGTGTGTGTGGGGGGGTACAGGGTGGTGTGTGTGGGGTACAGGGTGGTGTGGGGGTACAGGGTGGTGTGTGTGGGGGGTACATGGTGGTGTGTGTGGGGGGTACAGGGTGTGTGTGGGGGGTACAGGGTGTGTGTGGGGGGTACAGGGTGTGTGTGGGGGGTACAGGGTGTGTGTGGGGGGTACAGGGTGTGTGTGGGGGGTACAGGGTGTGTGGGGGGTACAGGGTGGTGTGTGTGGGGGGTACAGGGTGGTGTGTGTGGGGTACAGGGTGGTGTGGGGGGTACAGGGTGTGTGGGGGGTACAGGGTGGTGTGTGTGGGGGGTACAGGGTGGTGTGTGTGGGGGGTACAGGGTGTGTGTGGGGGGGTACAGGGTGTGTGGGGGGTACAGGGTGGTGTGTGTGGGGGGTACAGGGTGTGTGTGGGGGGTACAGGGTGTGTGGGGGGTACAGGGTGGTGTGTGTGGGGGGTACAGGGTGTGTGGGGGGTACAGGGTGGTGTGTGTGGGGGGTACAGGGTGGTGTGGGGGGTACAGGGTGGTGTGTGGGGGGTACAGGGTGTGGGGGTAAAGGGTGGTGTGTGGGTGGTACAAGGTGGTGTGGGGGTACAGGGTGTGGGGGGTACAGGGTGTGGGGGGGTACAGGGTGTGGGGGGGTACAGGGTGGTGTGTGGGGGTACAGGGTGGTGTGGGGGGTACAGGGTGGTGTGGGGGTACAGGGTGTGGGGGGTACAGGGTGTGTGGGGGGTACAGGGTGTGTGTGGGGGGTACAGGGTGGTGTGTGTGGGGGGTACAGGGTGGTGTGGGGGGTACAGGGTGGTGTGGGGGGTACAGGGTGGTGTGTGTGGGGGGTACAGGGTGGTGTGTGGGGGGTACAGGGTGGTGTGTGTGGGGGGTACAGGGTGGTGTGGGGGTGGTGGTGGTCTGTGGGGGGGTCTGTGGGGGGTGGTTAGGGTGGTGCGTGTGGTGTGGGGGGTGAGGTGGTGTAGGGCATAGGGGGTGGGGTGGGGGCGGTGTGGTGTCGTGGGGCGAGGAAGGGGGTGGGTTGTGGGGGGTTGGGAGGGGGTAGTGGGGGGAGGGGAGGGGGTAGTGGGGGGAGGGGTTGTATGGGGGGGAGGGGTTGTGTGGGTTTAGGAGGCGGTGGTGTGCGGATGTGGGGTGGTATAGAAACATTGAAACATAGAAAATAGGTGCAGGAGTAGGCCATTCGGCCCTTCGAGCCTGCACCGCCATTCAATATGATCATGGCTGATCATCCAACTCAGTATCCTGTACCTGCCTTCTCTCCATACCCCCTGATCCCTTTAGCCACAAGGGCCACATCTAACTCCCTCTAAAATATAGCCAATGAACTAGCCTCAACTACCTTCTGTGGCACAGTTCCTGAGATTCCCCACTCTCTGCATGAAAAATGTTTTTCTCATCTCGGTTTTAAAGGATTTCACCTCTATCCATAAGCTGTGACCCCTTGTCCTGGACTTCCCCAACATCGGGAACAATCTTCCTGCATCTAGGCTGTCCAATCCCTTAAGAATTTTGTACGTTTCTATAAGACCCCCTATAAGATCAGCGGCCACGGGCAGCGGCACCATACAGCACCTCCCAACTCCACACAGCGGCTTTCCCGATTCCACACTGCGGCTTTCCCGATTCCACACAGCGGCTTTCCCGATTCCACACAGCGGCTTTCCCGACTCCACACTGCGGCTTTCCCGATTCCACACTGCGGCTTTCCCGATTCCACTCTTGCCGACTCAATCAGCACTTGTGGACCCAGCCCCGCCTCCGGGATTTTATTCTCCCGTGGGTGCCGGAAGGGGCTTGTGGGGGTAGGTGGTGTGGTGGTGTGTTGTATGGGAGGGGGTGGTGTGGTGGGGTTATGTTGGTGGTGTGGTGGTGTGTTGTTTGGGAGGGGGTGGTGTGGTGGGGTTATGTTGGTGGTGTGGTGTGTAGGGGTGGGGTGGGGTGGTATGGAGGGAGTGGGGTGCGGGGGTGGTGTGGGGGGGTGTGGTGGTGGTATGGAGGTGGTATTTTGGGGAGGTTGGTGTTGGGGACGGGGCAGGGGTGGAGTGGGGGGATGGGGACAGGGGGCGGGGTGAGGGGCAGGGGGCGGAGGGAGCGGAGGGTGGTGGTGTGAGGGAGGTGGTGGGGTTGGGGTGGTGGAGGTTGTGGGTGGTGTGGGGTGCGAGGGGGGATTTGGGGGGTGTGGTCTGGGGGTGGGGGGTTGGGGTGATGTGGGGGATTGGGGTAGTGTGGTGTTAGTGTGTGGGCAGGGGGTGTGGGCGAGGGGAATGGGGCTGTGTGAGCGGGGTGGTTGTGGGGGCTGATCTACCTCTTGCACTCCTCCTCTGTCAGCAGCCAGGGGGCTGGAAGTGGTAGAGCATCCATCACTCGGCTGTGTGAGCAGACAAGGCCCGCGGGACCCAGTCCGTGACAGAACGATGATGGTGGAGACAAGGGCAGGAACCCAGACAACACAAGGACAGCGATACCCAGTCTGGACAGACACGGCCCACGGTACACACTGGGTACCAACTCTGACAGGTGACCACACAGGGTGACACTGACACTGAATGACCACCACATGGGGTGACACTGGGCACTGACACTGAATGACCACCGCATGGGGTGACACTGGGCACTGACTCTGAATGACCACCACATGGGGTGACTCTGGGCACTGACACTGAATGACCGCCACATGGGGTGACACTGGACACTGACACTGAATGACCACCACATGGGGTGACATTGGGCACTGACACTGAATGACCACCACAGGGGGTGACACTGGGCACTGACTGACGACCCAGTCAGAGCCAGTGCCCAGTGTCACCCTGTTTGGTCGTCATTCATAGTCAGTGTCACCCCGTGTGGTCGTCAGTCAGAGACTGATACCTGAACACATCTCTGACTGACGTCTACACGGGATGGTCAGACCTGATACCTGGACACGTCTCTTCCTCTGGGGCTGTGGACGATGTCCCGCTGGGCTCTCCGGTTGTTGACTCTTTGTGTCCCTCACCTCCGTCACTCTGGGACCTTGGAACAAGTGAAAAGACGGGAGAGTGGAATCACTAAAATACATCACCAGCATGTGACAGGAAATGGTAGAATGGAGGACTTCAAGGTCTAGAGAAACCTCAACCACTTGCTGACTGTCTCTTCCACTGACTATCCGTCCACAACCTCTGACACTGCCCGCAATCCAAGTGGGGACCAGCTTCAGGACTGACCATGGGGATCTGCGTTTCCATCAATGATCCCAGTGCTAATTCCTGAGGTGACAGATCCTGCTGGGGCGTTGGTCTAACTGGGACCAGGGTTTCCAGTTGTGGCTTCCTTGGGTGCCCAAGTGGTGTCAAACTACGGATCAGGCAGAGAATTGAGGAGTGCAGGGAAAAGGGAAAAGGCTGGGGAGATGGGAGGTGTCACCAAGACCAGAAACATCATCAGTGTCTAAAGGAAGAACGTCCAACCCCAAACACACAATTAAAAGACTAAGACACAGGAGCAAAATTAGGCCATTTATCCCAACGGCCTTGCTCTACCATCATGGCGTTTTCCCTTCTCATCGCCATTCCCCTGCAACATTACTAATCAAGAAGCTATCAAACTCTGTTTTAAAAATACCCAAGTGCCTCCACCACCGTCTGTGCCAATGAATTCCAGTTTTACCATCCTCTAACTAAAGAAATTCCTCATGCTAGAGATACATCCTTTTATTCTCAGGATGTGCCCTCTGTTCCTAGCCTCCCCTTGACTGGACACATCTTCCCACTTGTACCCTGTCTGGGCCTTTGGTTGGATACAATGAGATCCCCCCTAGTAGTTTTAATCACCAGTGACAACATCCCAGTGCCGTCACACACTCCTCATCCCTAATCATCCACGGGATCATTGATATAAACATATGGACCATCTCCAATGCCAGCACATCCTTCATCAGATATGGGGCTAAAAAGTGCTTGCAATATTCCGCTGGTCTAACCAGCGCCTTATAAAGTTTGTATCATTTGTTTTATATACTAGCTCCTTCCGCCCACGGTCTGGGTTGTCTTTTATTTTTTATTATGTTTAGAGTTTTTTTTAGTTATTTTCAGTGTTTTATGTGAGGGAAAGCGGGGAGGGTAAGGGGGGAACCCGTCCTTCAGTTACTTCCTGGTGAGGAATGCGGCTATTATCCGCGTCGAAAAGCTGGCTGCAGGGACTGGCGATAATGTGTGAGGGGGCTTGGATACCTGAGGATGTGTCTCCCACTGGGACCGATGATGATTCATCTCTCCAAGATGGCGGCGGTGAGGGCACATCGCAACGCCCTGTGTCTCACGAGAATCAGCGAACTAGCAATAGTTTACTTACTTGTTTCAAGTCTGTTCACACACGGAGCAGTCTTGCTTTCCTATCGTACAGCCGACAGGAACTTCTGGACATCGGTTCCTACAGCTGCAACACCATTTTGGTCTCGCTTCTGAACTAACCAGAACAGCGGAGCAGCGGAGCGTACCAAGCCAGCTCGGCCAACCAGAAGCACCCACAGATGGTGACGCAAACACAAACACCACCGTGGTGGGTTAAAGGCTAGGTTAGGGTTAACCCCACACAGGCTATCGATTCCTAGCCTTTTCCTCTCCAACGTACACTCACTGGCGAACAAAATGGATAACCTCTGGCTACGATTACCTCCCACAACTGGATTAAAGATTGCAGCATCATGATCTTCACAGAAACATGGATTAACATCGACGTTCCTGACAGTACCATCGAGCTAACGGGGCGTCATATACTCCGAGCGGACAGAACAACAGACACAGGTATGACCAGAGGTGAGGGTCTGTGCATTTATGTAAATAAAGCTTGGTGCATGGACACTACCATCATCGAGAGTCACTGCTCAGCTAACCTCGAGTTTATCATGGTTAAATGCAGACCATTATTTCTTCCCAGAGAGTTTACTTCCACTGTTGTGACTGCAGCCTATACTCCTCCGGATGCTAATGCTAAGCTTGCAATGAATGAACTGCATACTACCATGAGCAAACAACAGACTCACAACCCCAAGGCAGCCTTCATTGTTGCAGGTGACTTAAATCACTCCAACTTGAAGACTGTACTCCCCAAATTCCACCAACATGTCTCATTCACCACTAGGCATGTGACGCCGCTTTCAGGTCAGGTGATGCTCGAGCCTACAGTTCATCCAGGGCTAAACTGAAGAGGGGCATCAGGAAGGCCAAGCACAGCTACAAGCTCAGGATTGAGGAGCACTTCAAGAACAACTCCGACCCCCGACGCATGTGGCAAGGCATACAGGCCATCACGGACTATAGACCCACCAACACCACCCCCACATCCAGGGACGCCTCCTTCCTTGAGGAGCTTAACCACTTTTATAGCCGCTTTGACAGGCACAATCAAGAGATGGCCATCAAGGTTGTGCTCCCTGCCGATCACCAACCCCTCACACGCACCCCCATCGACGTGTATGCAGCACTGAGCAGGATTAATGCACAAAAGGCTGCTGGCTCTGACGGCATCCCCGGGCACGTCCTCAGGGCCTGTGCTGCGCAGCTGACAGACGTCTGGACTGACATCTTCAACCTGTCACTTGCCCAAGCAGTTGTCCCCACGTGCCTTAAAACCACCTCCATCGTGCCGGTGCCAAAACACTCCACTGCGGTGAGCCTCAACGACTTCCGCCCAGTTGCATTTACCCCCATCATCACCAAGTGCTTCGAGAGGCTAGTCTTGGCACATCTAAAAGGCTGCCTACCTCTATGGAGAGAAAACAGTTTCTCAACTCTTTTTACACGTTGCAATGAAATCAATTTCTATTATTTCTTTCCAGTTCCAAACAAAAATGTGGTTGGATTATTCAGCGTATGATCAACCTCGGTGAGACCAAGCACAGGCTTGGCGATCGCTTCGCACAACACATCCACTCAGTTCGCAATAACCAACCTGATCTCCCGGTGGCTCAACACTTCAACTCCCCTACCCAATCTGAATCTGACCTTTCCGTCCTGGGCCTCCTCCATGGCCAGAGTGAGTCCCACCGCATATTGGAGGGGCAACACCTCATATTTGCTTCGGTAGTTTACACCCCAGCTGTATGAACATTGACTTCTCTAATTGCTTTTTCGCTCCTTCCCCTCCCATTCCCAGCTCTCCCACAGCCTACTGTCGCCGCCTCTTCCTTTCTTTTTCATGTCATTCCCCCCCCCCCACCGACATCAATCTGAAGAAGGGTCTCGACCCGAAACATCGTCTATTCCTTCGCTCCACAGATGCTGCCTTACCCGCGGATTTTCTCAAGATTTTTTGTCTACCAATGGGATCCCACCACTGGCCACATCTTCCCATCTCCTTCCCTGTTGGTTTTCCGCAGAGACCGCTCCCTTCCATAACTCCCTGGTCAATTTGTCCCTTCCCACCGAAACCGCCCCCTCTCCTGGCACTTTCCATTGCAACCGCAGGGATGCTACACAGTGTAGATTGTACAACATTGAGGGTTGATCATGGACCATAGAAAAGCACAGCACAGGAACAGCCGCCTCGGCCCCACAATTTCAATGCCAAAGAGGTTGGTGAGAGCGTAGCCACTGAATAAATCCCTGCCAGCTTAGTACAGGGCCAGTGACACTGACTGTGTATATGGGAACTGGAGCAGAACATCTTATCAGTTCGCTGAGCAGGCCATTCAGCACCACTGGTCCATGCCGGGGAATGAATCTGATCTGCTCAGGCAGAGTGCAGGTGCCATTACATTCGAGCTGTAGGCTTGTGGGTTCAATTCCCACTCCAATAATCTGAACCTAAACAATCGAGCGACACAAAAGATGCAATTACGCCGGAAAGAATGCAGAAAGGATTTACAATAATGTTGCCAGGACTCGAGGGACTGAGTTATAGGGAGAGGTTGGGCTGCTGGGACGTTGTTCCTTGGAAGATTGTACAAGGTTGAGGTTTGAACATGGAACATAGAAAAGTACAGCATAGGAACAGACGCCTTGACCCACAATTTCTAAAAGCCAAACATAATGCCAAGATAAATGAAACTCCTCTGCCTGCATATGAACTATATCTTCCATTCTCTCAATACTCATGTGTCCATCTAAAAGCCACTTAAAAGACACTAACTCCAGCACAACCTCCAGCAGCATATTCCAGGCACCTAGCCCACTCTGTGTAAAAAGCCTGGCCCGTAACATCTCCTTAACCTTTACCCCTCTTACTTTAAACCGAAGGTAATAATAATAATAATAAATGTTATTTATGGGCGCCTTTCAAGAGTCTCAAGGACACCTTACAAAAATTTAGCAAGTAGAGGAAAAACAAGTAAGCGTAATGAAATAAATAGTAGAGACATGACTAGTACACAAATTAAAGACAGAACTCAATTCAAAACACAATATGAGGCAATTCAAGCACAGATGAAAAGGGAGGGGGACGTGGGGCTAAGGATAGGCAGAGGTGAAGAGATGGATCTTGAGGCGGGACTGGAAGATGTTGAGGGACACGGAATTGCGGATCAGTTGGGGGAGGGAGTTCCAGAGCCTGGGAGCTGCCCTGGAGAAGGCTGTGTCCCCAAAACTGCGGAGGTTGGATTTGTGGATGGAGAGGAAACCGGCTGATGTAGATCTGAGGGACCGTGAGGATTGGTAGGGGGAGAGGAGGTCAGTGAGATATAGGGGCCAGATGGTGGAGGGCTTTGTAGGTGAGGACTAGGATTTGATATGAGGATTTGATATGAGGATTTGAGGACCAGATATGACATTGTGGGGATTACTGAGATGTGGCTACAGGAGGATCGGGCCTGGGAACTTAATATTCAGGGTTATACATCCTATAGAAGGACAGGCAGATTGGCAGAGGAAGGGGGAATAGCTCTGCTGGTGAGGGAGGGAATTCAGTCCCTTGCGAGGGAAGACATAGGGACTGACGAGGTTGAGTCACTGTGGATTGAGTTGAGGAATAATAAAGGCAAGACACAAATTGGTGTTATTTACAGACCCCAAATAGTAGCCCGGATGTAGGGTGTAAGTTGCAGCAGGAGTTAAAACTGGCATGTAACAAAGGTAATGCCCCTGTGGTGATGGGGGATTTCAATATGCAGGTAGACTGGGAAAATCAGGTTGCTTCAGGCCCCCAAGAAAGAGAGTTTGTAGAATGCCTCGGATGGATTCTTCCAGCAGCTTGTAATGGAGCCGACCAAAGAAAAGGCAATTCTGGATTTAGTGTTGTCCAATGAACCAGATATGATAAGAGAACTCGAGGTGAAGGGGCCACTTGGAGGTAGTGATCATAATATCACTATAAGTTTTCATTTGCAATTTGTGAATGAGAACGTTATATCGGAAGTGGCAGTGATGCAGTTGAACAAAGGGGACTATGAAGGGCATGAGAGGGGAGCTGGCCAAAGTAGACTGGAAAGGGATCCTAGCAGGAATGACGGTGGAACAGCAATCCGGAATCCAGGATCATTTCATTCCTAAAAGGAAGAAAGATTCTAATGGGAGTAGGAGGCAACCGTGGCTGACAAGAGAAGTTTGGAGTAAAATAAAACTAAAAGAAAAGATGTATAACACAGCAAAGAGTAGCCGGAAGCCAGAGGATTGGGAAACTTTCATAGGACAACAGAAGGAAACAAAACGGGTAATATGGGCAGAAAAGATGAAGTATGAAGGGAAGCTGGCCAGAAATATAAAGAAGGACAGTAAAAGCTTCTTTAGATATGTTAAGGGAAAAAGAGTAGGAAACTCAAATGTGGGTCCCTTGAAGGCAGACACGGGTGAAATTATTATGGGCAACAATGACATGGCAGAAGAGTTGAATAGACACTTCGGATCTGTCTTCACTAAGGAAGACACAAACAATCTCCCAGATGTACTGGAGGACATTGGATCTAAGGGGATAGTGGAACTGAAAGGAATTTTCATTAGGTGAGAAATGGTATTGGGTAGGCTAATGGGACTGAAGGATGATAAATCCCCTGGGGCTGATGGTCTGCATCCCAGGATCCTCAGGGAAGTGACTCTAGAAATAGTGGATGCATTAGTGATTGTTTTCCAAAGTTCAATAGATTCAGGATCAGTCCCTGTGGATTGGAGGATAGCTAATGTTATCCCACTTTTCAAGTAAGGAGCGAGAGTGAAAACGGGGAATTACAGACCAGTTAGCCTGACTTTGGTGGTGGGAAAGATGCTGGAGTCAATTATCAAAGAGGTAATAATGGGGCATTTGGATAGCAGTAAAAGGATTAGTCCAAGTCAACATGGATTTATGAAAGGGAAATCATGCTTGACTAATCTTCTGCAATTTTTTGAGGATGTGACAAGTAAAATGGATGAAGGGGTGCCAGTGGATGTAGTGCATCTAGACTTTCAGAAAGCCTTTGATAATGTCCCGCACGGGAGACTGGTGACTAAAATTAGAGCACATGGTATTGGGTGTTGACATGGATAGAAAACTGGTTGGCTGACCGGAAGCAAAAAAAGTAGGAGTGAACGGGTCCTTTTCAGAATGGCAAGCAGTGGTGAGTGGAGTGCCGCAAGGCTCAGTGTTGAGGCCGCAACTGTTTACCATATATATTAATGATATGGAAGAGGGAATTAGGAGTAACACTAGCACGTTTGTAGATGACACAACGCTTGGTGGCAGTGTGACCTGTGAAGAGGATGTTAAGAGGTTGCAGGGTGACCTGGACAGGTTGAGTGAGTGGGCAGATGCGTGGCAGATGCAGTATGATATAGATAAATGTGACGTTATCCACTTTGGCGGCAAAAACAAGGGGGCTGATTATTATCTCAACGGGGTTAGATTAGGTAAGAGGCAGAAACAGCGATACCTGGGTGTCCTTGTACACCGGTCACTGAAAGTTGGCGTGCATGTACAGCAGGCAGTGAAGAACGCTAATGGAATATTGGCCTTCATAACAAGAGGATTTCAGTATAGAGGTTCTTCTGCAGTTGTATAGGGCTCTGGTGAGACCACATCTGGAGTATTGTGTACAGTTTTGGTCTCCTAATTTGAGGAAGGACATCCTTGTGATTGAGGCAGTGCAGCGTGGTTTCACGCGATTGATTCCTGGAATGGCGGGACTGCCATATGAGGAAAGATTGAAAAGACTAGGCTTGTATTCACTGGAGTTTAGAAGGATGAGGGGGTTCTTATAGAAACATATAAAATTATAAATGGACTGGAACAGCTAGATGCAAGAAAAATGTTCCCTATATTGGGCGAGTCCAGAGCCAGGGGCCACAGTCTTAGACTAAAGGGTAGGTCATTTAAGACTGAGGTGAGAAAAAACTTATTCTCCTAGAGAGTTATGAATTTATGGAATTCCCTGCCACAGAAGGCAGTGGAGGCCAAATCACTGGATGGATTGAAGAGACTCTCGGGGCTAGTGAGGTCAAGGAATATGGGGAGAAGGCAGGCACGGGTTATTGATAGAGGACAATCAGCCATGATCACAATGAATGGCGGTGCTGGCTCAAAGGGTCGAATGGCCCCCTCCTGCACCTATTTTCTATGTTTCTATGTTTCTATTACATTCTCAAGGGGAGGGTGAGTGCTGTGCATGTTGGCACAAATGACATTAGGAAAAAGGAACAGGTCCTGCAAAATCAATATACGTAGTTAGACAAAAGGTTGAAAAGCAGGACCTCCAGCACCATGTGATAATGAGGGTAGGTACAAGACATTTGGAGAGATAAATGTGTGGCTGAGGAGTTGCTGCAGGGGGTAGGGGTTTATATTCTTGAACCATTGGAATCTCCTCTGGGGCAGAGGTGATCTATAAAAGAAGGATGGGTTGCACTTGAACTGGAGAGGAACCAATATCCTGGCAGGACGTTTGCTGCTGATATTCGGGGTGGGGTTAAATTACATTTGCTGGGTGTGGGGGTGGGGGGGAATATCTCTCGTGCATTAAATATTTATAAATTTATCCCCACAATTAGGATTCATTGTATTGAATATAAATGATTGTGACTATTCTCTGATACCTATGTGAAATAATTATTAAAGCCTGCAATATTCCACCAGAAACCATAATTGTAATTATGAAAATATATGACTTAGTGATCACAGCATCAATATGGGAGACATGCCAAAGTATTCCTTATTTGTTAACATTTATTAAAAAAAAAAGACTTTGAAGGAAAATATGTTGGATTTCAGTATTACTGATATTGTTGCAGTTAAATATGGTTCTAATTTGTTTAGAGTAGATCGGTTATATTGATCAGTCTGAAGAAGGGTTTCGGCCCAAAACGTTGCCTATTTCCTTCGCTCCATAGATGCTGCTGCACCCGCTGAGTTTCTCCAGCATTTTTGTCTACCTTAGGTTATATTGAGGTTGGTTATTATCTGATTGAAGTCGATAAAAATAGCTGGTTCATTTCGTAAATTCAAAGCAAGATAAGCAATTAAGGGGCAATATTGAAAATTATTTTTTAATTATAAAAAGTATATATTATATATATTACTCCCAAAACAGAAATTCTTATCTGCAACAGCGCAACAGATATGTAAACATAGTACTCTGTAAAAATTATAATAAAAAATTAAAATGTCATGATTCTATATACTGAAGTTAGACACTATACATATACATACCTACATATGTGTATATTTATATATATATAGAGTCTATCTTCAGTATTTTTCTATGTGTGTGTGTGTGTGTGTGTGTGTGTGTGTGTGTGTGTGTGTGTGTGTGTGTGTGTGTGTGTGTGTGTGTGTGTGTGTGTGTGTGCGCGTATATGACATTTTATTGTATATTATAATGTTTACTGTATATTATATATATTTTTATAATGTATATTATATTTTCATATATAGAGTGTAGCGAGTCCAAACTTTGTGATCGAACGGTTACTGTATTCGGTGAATTGTTTAAGAAGGAACTGCAGATGCTGCAAAAATCGAAGGCAGACAAAAATGCTGGAGAAACTCAGCGGGTGAGGCAGCATCAATGGAGCGAATAAATAGGCGACGCTTCAGGTCGAGTCCCTTCTTCAGACTGATGTGGGGACTCTCCCCTTAACCCATGACGTCATGTGACAGTCCTCGTAACCACTGACGAGGGTTCGACAGTAAGTTGTCTGACCATCAGGTGGCGCCGCAATAGTTTCCATCTTCGGTTGCGTCGATCTTCGATGTAAACTCAGATTGTACACATTTCATCTGCTCCGCTGCGAAATCTTCCCAGGGTACGTCAACTTTGAAGAAGGTCTCCTTCTCTCTCAGGCAAGAATTCTGCAGCGCCATTTGTTCTATATCTCTCTCTACATCACCGTCTATAGCTCTCGTCCCCGTCCCCCCCCCCCCCCCCCGACACTCAGTCAGAAGGGTCTCGACCCGAAACATCAAATATATATACCTATTCACCCAGAGAGTTGTGAATCTGTGGAATTCTCTGCCACAGAAGGCAGTGGAGGCCAATTCACTGGATGTTTTCAAGAGAGAGTTAGATTTAGCTCTTGGGGCTAACGGAATCAAGGGATATGGGAAGAAGGGAATGGGGTACTGATTGTGGATGATCAGCCATGATCACAATGCATGGCGGTGCAGGCTCGAAGGGCCAAATGGCCTACTCCTGCACCTATTGTCTATCGCTTGTCTATCGATTGTAATCATTTATTGTCTTTCTGCTGACTGATTAGCACACAACAAAAGCTTTTCTTTGTACTTCAGTACACGTGACAATAAACTAAACTGAACTGAAGAATTAGAATTAGAATTAGAATTAGATTCCTTTATTGTCATTCAGACCTTTTGGTCTGAACGAAATTATGTTGCCTGCAGTCATACACCCAACCCAAAACGTCCCGACCCAAAACGTCACCTATCCATGTTCTCCACAGATGCTGCCTAACCCACTGAGTTATTCCAGCATTGTGAAACGTAACCTATCCATGTTCTCCACAGATGCTGCCTGAGCCGCTGAGTTACTCCAGCACTCTGTGAAACGTCACCTATCCATGTTGTCCACAGATGCTGCCTGACCTGCTGAGTTACTCCAGCACTCTGTGCCCTAGGTTGAATTAAGTACAGACAAAGTGGTTGATAAGTACATGCCGTGACTAAACCAATTAAGATAAGAAAAAAGAGATACAAAGAACTGCAGATGCTGAAAATAAGAAAATAATTGTTTTAGATTAATATTGGGTTTTTAAATAGTAACAATAATTTCTGACAATAATAATACTCCGGTAGGCGGCGTGACTTTCGTCAGCAGCGGCCGCTGCAGCCCGTCCGTGTTTTTATTATTTTTTGTCTATGTTTCTATGTAGTTTTTGTTATTTTTTGTTGGGGTGTGTGTGTGGGGGTGGGGTGGGAGGGAGGGGGAAACTTTTAAATCTCTCCCTGTCGGGTCTCCGTTGTCGTTGGGGCTGCAACGAGGAGCGGCCTCCAACAGGAAGACCGGGGACTCTGGTGCCGACGACTCAACTCACCGTCGCGGAGCTGGCCGAGTCCGGAGCGGGTGGAGCGGTGGTGGAGCGCTGCTGCTGCTGCGGCCCGACCTCCGGAGATTCGGAGGCTGCAACTGCGGGTCTGGCGGACGGCGGCACCAGGAGCCCACGGGTCCTTGGAGGGAGACCGCTTTTCAGGGCTCTCGCAACGGCGACTTCTCCCGCCCGAGTTGCGGGGTTGAAGAGCTCCTGGAGCGGGGCCTGACATCAGCGCCCCACGCGGCTTGGAATGGCTGCGGGACTCTGCGAGCGCACGCCGGGGGCTCTAACAGCAAGACCCGGTGTTCGACCTTGCATCACCCGGCGTGGCTTTAATGGCCGCGGGACAATCGCCATCGCCAGCCGGGGGCTTTGACTTTGACTCTGACATCGGGGGGGGGGGGGGGGGGTGCAGTGGAGAGATAAGTTTTTTTGGTCTTCCATCACAGCGATGTGATGGATGTTTATGTAAATTATGTTGTGTCCTGGGTCTATTTGTTTGTAATGTATGGCTGCAGAAACAGCATTTCGTTTGGACCTCAAGAGGTCCTAATGACCATTAAATTGAATCTTGATCTTGAATACTAAATAAAATTTTTGAAATAATAATTTAATGACCCTCAGTCTGAAGAAGGGTCTCGACCCGAAACGTCACCCATTCCTTCTCTCCAGAGATGCTGCCTGACCCGCTGAGTTACTCCAGCATTTTGTGTCTATCATCAATAATAATTTCCAATCATGGTTGAGGTGTGAGGGAGAGTTACATTTATTGCGTTGCCCTAATGGACAGAAGGCTCAGTGGACTTTGTGTATGCTTGTTGAATAATGTTCCATTAATCAATGCGTAATGGCTAAAGTACTGTTTAAGAAAGAACTGCAGATGCTGGAAAAATCGAAGGTAGACAAAAAATGCTGGAGAAACTCAGCGGGTGAGGCAGCATCTTTGGAGAGAAGGAATAGGCGACGGTTTGGGTCGAGACCCTTCAAAATACTTTAGTCTTATTTCAACCAAGTTGCATGTGCTAAAATCTTGTCAATGTCATAAGGTCATGTAACAGGAGCAGAATTAGTCCATTCGGTCCATCAAGTCTACTCCACCATTCAATCATGGCTGATCTATCTCTCCCTCCTAACCCCATTTCCCTGCCTTCTCGTCATAACCCCTGACACCCGTACTATTCAAAAATCTATTCTTCTCTGCCTTAAATATATCAATTGACGTCCTCCACAGCCTTCTGTGGGAAAGAATTCCACAGATTCACCACCCTCTGACTAAAGAAACTCATCCTCATCTCCTTCCTAAAAGAACATCCTTTAATTCTGAGGCTGTGACCTCTGGTCCTAGATTCTCCCACTGTTGGAAACATCCTCTCCACATCCAAGTCAAGTACGATATCTCAACACATTTACTTTAATTAAGTAGCTTTCAACCTGTAACCGTGTGCTCAAAGTGACAAGGATAAGGTGTGAAGAGCTTTATCTTTGCCTTTAGTCTGAAGAAGGGTCTCAACCCGAAACGTCACCTATTCCTTCTCTACATAGATGCTGCCTCACCCGCTGAGTTTCTCCAGCATTATTGTCTACCTTCGATTTTTCCAGCATCTGCAGTTCTTTCTTAAGGTATGAGAGGCATAACTGGGGTGTGAGAGGAGTAGATAGGGTAGACAGTCAGAAACATTTTCCCAGGATGGAAAAATCAAATACTAGTGGGCAAAGTTTAAAGGAGATGTGCGGGGTAAGTTTCTTTACACAGAGGGCGGTGGGTGCCTGGAATGAACTTCTGGGGGTGGTGGTGGAGGCAGATACAATACTGGTGCTTAAGAGACTTTTGGATTGGCATATGGATATGCAGGGAATGGAAGGGTATGGATTATGTGCAGGCTGACTAGAGTTGGTCTTGGCATCATGTTTGGCATAGATAGTTGTGGGTCGATGAGGCTGTTCCTGTGCAAAAGGAACTGTTCTATGTGCAAAATACCAATGCTATTGTCAATGTCCAAGATGACAGGGCGTATGGCAATGTAGTGAGCAATGAGACCAACCGTGTATCTTATTAACCCATGCAACTTAAATTTAAGAAGCAAAGCATGGCCAAAAATGACAATGAACCAAGTAGATGAACTGGTGGTGAACAAGATCAAATAGAGGAACGATTAAAGGGATTAATATTGAGAAAAATAGGCAGGAAAAGTTAAAAAATAATAATAACTTGCATATTTTAATAGTCTAATAGTTTAAATTGATTAATTTGTTGGAGGAATTGATTGGCAATATTATTTATATTATCAAATAATTCGAAGGAGCGTAATCATTGGTTACTATTAGAAACCAAGGCAGATGTTGGTCAATATCAGAGGACACAGAGTGCTGGAGTAACTCAGCGGGTCAGGCAGTGTAATGTTTGAGACCACGTAAGGCCCTGTTGTGACTAGCACAAGCAAAAGGAGAACACGTCCGACATCTTGTAAATATGATTTATTCTGCCCCACCCAGGGACACTGCTCCAAGGTCACCTGCTCTCGATCACGAGGCAAAGCCCTTCATATTAAAGGGGCACAGGCATTTACATATACATCACATCTCCCCCTTTACTTTAATTACAATTCTCCCCCTTCCCTTAAATTACCTTACATCCTCCCCCTTCAAAGTTGGTCAAAATTAATAACTTGAACCTTAATGAATTTAATGTGGATAAAGTACCACAAATAACACAGTGCTCGTCATACTACAAAACTATTAAAAAAAATTGCCCAACAATTTTACATAACAAGTCGAGTTGGGGGTTTTGACAATCGCCCACTTCTCGTGCAAGTCGTCTTTCCAACTCGTTCTGTGTCATATTTCTGTTGTGTGCGATTGTGGCTTGGCTCGCTTTGAGCCGATTCCCCCACCACAGACCCTTGTGGTGCGGCCTGTGATAGATCGCTTGAGTTTGGGAGACTAGCTCCTCCTGGGTGAGGGGTTCCTCCTTGTGGGAGAGTGTTCGCACTTGTCTGCTGCATGTTGTCAGGGCATGGCTCAGCTGCTTCGTGCGCAAGTCGTATGTCCTTCCTGTTCCTGCGGAACTCTGTACCGCTCGGTGTAGAGATGACGTAGCTCCGAGGGGACAGGTTTTCTCTTGCAATACGGCCACGTTGCCACTCAGTTGGTTTGGCATGAAACCATACCTGTTGTTGTTGTTCCAGGCGCGGCAGCGGCTCGACGCTTGCCTTCGCATTGAAGTATGCTGCCTGTTTTTCTTGTCGGATGGCCAGTTGTGGTCCCATGGGAGGGACATGATGAGGCAGTAAGAGTGATAGAGGCGATGGCAATTTGCTTCTTAACAGTCTACTGTTCAGTAACTGTGAGGGGGCATAGCAGCCTGTCCCATCAAGTGGGGTGTTGCGGTATTCGAGGATGGCGTACATCGGGTCACGGCCGCTGCGTTTGGCTTTCCTCATGATACCTTTTATAGTTTGCACACAGCGCTCTATCTGCCCGTTGCTCTGTGGATATATGGGACTTGAGGTGACATGGGCAAATTCCCAGTCATCCTGGAACCTATGAAATTCAGCACAGACAAATTGTCTCGCGTTGTCAGTCATCACCAAGTCAGGAATGCCATTCCGGGCAAACATGCCCTTCATCTCACGTATCACCGAATGTGACGTCATGTCTATCAGTTGCGCTAT
>JAWMAR010005218.1:0-33523 GCA_036785375.1 Leucoraja ocellata | reverse complement strand
CAGATCCGCAAAAGTCCTCATACGCGAGTAGGTCGCCATATCTGGAAAAGTCCTCATACCCGGGTATGTCGCCAGATCAGCAAAACTCCTCATACCCGGGTATGTCGCCAGATCCGGAAAAGTCCTCATTCCCGGGTATGTCGCCAGATCCGGAAAAGTCCTCATTCCCGGGTATGTCGCCAGATGCGCAAAAGTCCTCATACCCGGTTATGTAGCCAGATGCGCAAAAGTCCTCATACCCGGGTATGTCGCCAGATCCGCAAAAGTCCTCATACCCGGGTATGTCGCCAGATCGGCAAAAGTCCTCATACCCGGGTATGTCACCAGATCCGCAAAGATCCTCATACCCGGGTATGTCGCCAGATCGGCAAAGTCCTCATACCCGGGTATGTCGCCAGATCCGCAAAGGTCCTCATACCCGGGTATGTCGCCAGATCGGCAAAAGTCCTCATACCCGGGTATGTCGCCAGATCCGCAAAAGTCCTCATATCCGGGTATGTCGCCAGATCCGCAAAAGTCCTCATACCCGGGTATGTCGCCAGATGCGCAAAAGTCCTCATACCCGGGGTATGTCGCCAGATCCGCAAAAGTCCTCATACCCGGGTATGTCGCCAGATCCGCAAAAGTCCTCATACCCGGGCATGTCGCCAGATGCGCAAAAGTCCTCATACCCGGGTATGTCGCCAGATCCGCAAAAATCCTCATAGCCGGGTATGTCGCCAGATCAGCAAAAGTCCTCATACCCGGGTATGTTGCCAGATCCGCAAAAGTCCTCATACCCGGGTATGTCGACAGATCCGCAAAAGTCCTCATACCCGGGTATGTCGCCAGATCCGCAAATGTCCTCATATCCGGGTATGTCGCCAGATCGGCAAAAGTCCTCATACCCGGGTATGTAGCCAGATCCGCAAAAGTCCTCATACCCGGGCATGTCGCCAGATCCGCAAAAGTCCTCATACCCGGGTATGTCGCCAGATCGGCAAAAGTCCTCATACCCGGGTATGTCGCCAGATCTGCAAAGGTCCTCATACCCGGGTATGTCGCCAGATCGGCAAAAGTCCTCATACCCGGGTATGTCGCCAGATCCGCAAAGGTCCTCATACCCGGGTATGTCGCCAGATCGGCAAAAGTCCTCATACCCGGGTATGTCGCCAGATCCGCAAAAGTCCTCATATCCGGGTATGTCGCCAGTTCCGCAAAAGTCCTCATACCCGGGTATGTCGCCAGATCCGCAAAAGTCCTCATACCCGGGTATGTCGCCAGATCCGCAAAAGTCCTCATACCCGGGTATGTCGCCAGATCCGCAAAAGTCCTCATGCCCGGGCATGTCGCCAGATGCGCAAAAGTCCTCATACCTGGGTATGTTGCCAGATCCGCAAAAATCCTCATAGCCGGGTATGTCGCCAGATCAGCAAAACTCCTCATACCCGGGTATGTCGCCTGATCCGCAAAAGTCCTCATACCCGGGTATGTCGACAGATCCGCAAAAGTCCTCATACCCGGGTATGTCGCCAGATCCGCAAATGTCCTCATATCCGGGTATGTCGCCAGATCGGCAAAAGTCCTCATACCCGGGTATGTCGCCAGATCCGCAAAAGTCCTCATACCCGGGTATGTCGCCAGATCCGCAAAAGTCCTCATACCCGGGTATGTCGCCAGATCCGCGAACGTCCTCATGCCCGGGTATGTCGCCAGATCCGCAAAAGTTCTCATACCCGGGTATGTCGCCAGATCGGCAAAAGTCCTCATACCCGGGTATGTCGCAAGATCCGCAAAAGTCCTCATACCCGGGTATGTCGCCAGATCGGCAAAAGTCCTCATACCCGGGTATGTCACCAGATGCGCAAAAGTCCTCATACCCGTGTATGTCGCCAGATCCGCAAAAGTGCTCATACCCGGGTATGTCGCCAGATCGGCAAAAGTCCTCATACCCGGGTATGTCGCCAGATCCGCAAAAACTCCTCATTACCGGGTATGTCGCCAGATCCGGAAAAGTCCTCATACCCGGGTATGTCGCCAGATCCGCAAAAGTCCTCATACCCTGGTATGTCGCCAGATCCGCAAAAGTCCTCATACGCGCGGGTAGGTCGCCATATCCGGAAAAGTCCTCATACCCGGGTATGTCGCCAGATCCGGAAAATTTCTCATACCCGGGTATGTCGCCAGATCCGGAAAAGTCCTCATTCCCGGGTATGTCGCCAGATCCGCTAAAGTCCTCATGCCCGGGTATGTCGCCAGATCGGCAAAAGTCCTCATACCCGGGTATGTCACCAGATGCGCAAAAGTCCTCATACCCGTGTATGTCGCCAGATCCGCAAAAGTGCTCATACCCGGGTATGTCGCCAGATCGGCAAAAGTCCTCATACCCGGGTATGTCGCCAGATCAGCAAAACTCCTCATACTCGGGTATGTCGCCAGATCCGCAAAAGTCCTCATACCCGGGTATGTCGCCAGACGCGCAAAAGTCCTCATACCCGGGTATGTCGCCAGATCCGCAAAAGTCCTCATTACCGGGTATGTCGCCAGATCCAGAAAAGTCCTCATACCCGGGTATGTCGCCAGATCCGCAAAAGTCCTCATACCCTGGTATGTCGCCAGATCCGCAAAAGTCCTCATACGCGCGGGTAGGTCGCCATATCCGGAAAAGTCCTCATACCCGGGTATGTCGCCAGATCCGGAAAATTTCTCATACCCGGGTATGTCGCCAGATCCGGAAAAGTCCTCATTCCCGGGTATGTCGCCAGATCCGCTAAAGTCCTCATGCCCGGGTATGTCGCCAGATCCGCAAAAGTTCTCATACCCGGGTATGTCGCCAGATCGGCTAAAGTCCTCATACCCGGGTATGTCGCCAGATCCGCAAAAGTCCTCATACCCGGGTATGTCGCCAGATCGGCAATAGTCCTCATACCCGGGTATATCGCCAGATCCGCAAAAGTCCTCATACCCGGGTATGTCGCCAGATTGGCAAAGGTCCTCATACCCGGGTATGTGGCCAGATCCGCAAAAGTCCTCATACCCGGGTATGTCGCCAGATCGGCAAAAGTCCCTCATACCCGGGTATGTCGCCAGATGAGGAAAAGTCCTCATACCCGGGTATGTCGCCAGATCCGGAAAAGTCCTCATTCCGGGTATGTCGCCAGATCCGCAAAAGTTCTCATACCCGGGTATGTCGCCAGATCGGCAAAAGTCCTCATACCCGATTATGTCGCCAGATCCGCAAAAGTCCGCATACCCGGGTATGTCGCCAGATCGGCAATAGTCCTCATACCCGGGTATGTCGCCAGATCCGCAAAAGTCCTCATACCCGGGTATGTCGCCAGATCGGCAATAGTCCTCATACCCGGGTATATCGCCAGATCCGCAAAAGTCCTCATACCCGGGTATGTCGCCAGATTGGCAAAGGTCCTCATACCCGGGTATGTGGCCAGATCCGCAAAAGTCCTCATACCCGGGTATGTCGCCAGATCGGCAAAAGTCCTCATACCCGGTATGTCGCCAGATGAGGAAAAGTCCTCATACCCGGGTATGTCGCCAGATCCACAAAAGTGCTCATACCCGGGTATGTCGCCAGATCCGCAAAAGTCCTCATACCCGGGTATGTCGCCAGATTGGCAAAGGTCCTCATATCCGGGTATGTGGCCAGATCCGCAAAAGTCCTCATACCCGGGTATGTCGCCAGATCGGCAAAAGTCCTCATACCCGGGTATGTCGCCAGATGAGGAAAAGTCCTCATATCCGGGTATGTCGCCAGATCGGCAAAAGTCCTCATACCCGGGGTATGTCGCAAGATCGGCAAAAGTCCTCATACCCGGGTATGTCGCCAGATCCGGAAAAGTCCTCATTCCCGGGTATGTCGCCAGATCCGCTAAAGTCCTCATGCCCGGGTATGTCGCCAGATCCGCAAAAGTTCTCATACCCGGGTATGTCGCCAGATCGGCAAAAGTCCTCATACCCGATTATGTCGCCAGATCCGCAAAAGTCCGCATACCCGGGTATGTCGCCAGATCGGCAAAAGTCCTCATACCCGGGTATGTCGCCAGATCCGCAAAAGTCTTCATACCCGGGTATGTCGCCAGATCCGCAAAAGTCCTCATACCCGGGTATGTCGCCAGATCCGCGAACGTCCTCATGCCCGGGTATGTCGCCAGATCCGCAAAAGTTCTCATACCCGGGTATGTCGCCAGATCGGCAAAAGTCCTCATACCCGGGTATGTCGCAAGATCCGCAAAAGTCCTCATACCCGGGTATGTCGCCAGATCGGCAAAAGTCCTCATACCCGGGTATGTCACCAGATGCGCAAAAGTCCTCATACCCGTGTATGTCACCAGATCCGCAAAAGTGCTCATACCCGGGTATGTCGCCAGATCGGCAAAAGTCCTCATACCCGGGTATGTCGCCAGATCAGCAAAACTCCTCATACTCGGGTATGTCGCCAGATCCGCAAAAGTCCTCATACCCGGGTATGTCGCCAGATCCGCAAAAGTCCTCATACCCGGGTATGTCGCCAGATCCGCAAAAGTCCTCATTACCGGGTATGTCGCCAGATCCGGAAAAGTCCTCATACCCGGGTATGTCGCCAGATCCGCAAAAGTCCTCATACCCTGGTATGTCGCCAGATCCGCAAAAGTCCTCATACGCGCGGGTAGGTCGCCATATCCGGAAAAGTCCTCATACCCCGGGTATGTCGCCAGATCCGGAAAATTTCTCATACCCGGGTATGTCGCCAGATCCGGAAAAGTCCTCATTCCCGGGTATGTCGCCAGATCCGCTAAAGTCCTCATGCCCGGGTATGTCGCCAGATCGGCAAAAGTCCTCATACCCGGGTATGTCACCAGATGCGCAAAAGTCCTCATACCCGTGTATGTCGCCAGATCCGCAAAAGTGCTCATACCCGGGTATGTCGCCAGATCGGCAAAAGTCCTCATACCCGGGTATGTCGCCAGATCAGCAAAACTCCTCATACTCGGGTATGTCGCCAGATCCGCAAAAGTCCTCATACCCGGGTATGTCGCCAGATCCGCAAAAGTCCTCATACCCGGGTATGTCGCCAGATCCGCAAAAGTCCTCATTACCGGGTATGTCGCCAGATCCGGAAAAGTCCTCATACCCGGGTATGTCGCCAGATCCGCAAAAGTCCTCATACCCTGGTATGTCGCCAGATCCGCAAAAGTCCTCATACGCGCGGGTAGGTCGCCATATCCGGAAAAGTCCTCATTACCCGGGTATGTCGCCAGATCCGGAAAATTTCTCATACCCGGGTATGTCGCCAGATCCGGAAAAGTCCTCATTCCCGGGTATGTCGCCAGATCCGCTAAAGTCCTCATGCCCGGGTATGTCGCCAGATCCGCAAAAGTTCTCATACCCGGGTATGTCGCCAGATCGGCTAAAGTCCTCATACCCGGGTATGTCGCCAGATCCGCAAAAGTCCTCATACCCGGGTATGTCGCCAGATCGGCAATAGTCCTCATACCCGGGTATATCGCCAGATCCGCAAAAGTCCTCATACCCGGGTATGTCGCCAGATGAGGAAAAGTCCTCATACCCGGGTATGTCGCCAGATCCGGAAAAGTCCTCATTCCCGGGTATGTCGCCAGATCCGCTAAAGTCCTCATGCCCGGGTATGTCGCCAGATCCGCAAAAGTTCTCATACCCGGGTATGTCGCCAGATCGGCAAAAGTCCTCATACCCGATTATGTCGCCAGATCCGCAAAAGTCCGCATACCCGGGTATGTCGCCAGATCGGCAATAGTCCTCATACCCGGGTATGTCGCCAGATCCGCAAAAGTCCTCATACCCGGGTATGTCGCCAGATCGGCAATAGTCCTCATACCCGGGTATATCGCCAGATCCGCAAAAGTCCTCATACCCGGGTATGTCGCCAGATTGGCAAAGGTCCTCATACCCGGTTATGTGGCCAGATCCGCAAAAGTCCTCATACCCGGGTATGTCGCCAGATCGGCAAAAGTCCTCATACCCGGGTATGTCGCCAGATGAGGAAAAGTCCTCATACCCGGGTATGTCGCCAGATCCACAAAAGTGCTCATACCCGGGTATGTCGCCAGATCCGCAAAAGTCCTCATACCCGGGTATGTCGCCAGATTGGCAAAGGTCCTCATATCCGGGTATGTGGCCAGATCCGCAAAAGTCCTCATACCCGGGTATGTCGCCAGATCGGCAAAAGTCCTCATACCCGGGTATGTCGCCAGATGAGGAAAAGTCCTCATATCCGGGTATGTCGCCAGATCGGCAAAAGTCCTCATACCCGGGTATGTCGCAAGATCGGCAAAAGTCCTCATACCCGGGTATGTCGCCAGATGCGCAAAAGTCCTCATACCCGGGTATGTCGCCAGATCCGCAAAAGTCCTCATACCCGGGTATGTCGCCAGATGCGTAAAAGTCCTCATACCCGTGTATGTCGCCAGATCCGCGAAAGTCCTCATACCCGGGTATGTCGCCAGAACCGCAAAAGTCCTCATACCCGGGTATGTCGCCAGATCCGCAAAAGTCCTCATACCCGGGTATGTCGCCAGATCCGCAAAAGTCCTCATACCCGGGTATGTCGCCAGATCCGCAAAAGTCCTCATACCCGGGGGGTATGTCGCCAGATCCGCAAAAGTCCTCATACCCGGGTATGTCGCCAGATCGCAAAAGTCCTCATACCCGGGTATGTCGCCAGATGCGCAAAAGTCCTCATGCCTGGGTATGTCGCCAGATCGGCAAAAATCCTCATACCCGGGTATGTCGCCAGATGCGCAAAAGTCCTCATACCCGTGTATGTCGCCAGATCCGCAAAAGTGCTCATACCCGTGTATGTCGCCAGATCCGCAAAAGTCCTCATACCCGGGTATGTCGCCAGATCAGCAAAACTCCTCATACTCGGGTATGTCGCCAGATCCGCAAAAGTCCTCATAACCGGGTATGTCGCCAGATCTGCAAAAGTCCTCATAACCGGGTATGTCGTCAGATCCGCAAAAGTCCTCATACCCGGGTATGTCGCCAAATCGGCAAAAGTCCTCATACCCGGGTATGTCGCCAAATCCGCAACAGTCCTCATACCCGGGTATGTCGCCAGATCCGCAAAAGTCCTCATACCCGGTATGTCGCCAGATCGGCAAAGGTCCTCATACCCGGGTATGTGGCCAGATCTGCAAAAGTCCGCATACCCGGGTATGTCGCCAGATCGGCAAAAGTCCTCATACCCGGGTATGTCGCCAGATCAGCAAAAGTCCTCATACCCGGGTATGTCGCCAGATCGGCAAAAGTCCTCATACCCGGGGGTATGTCGCCAGATCCGTAAAAGTCCTCATACCCGGGTATGTCGCTAGATCCGCAAAAGTCCTCATACCCGGGTATGTCGCCAGATGCGCAAAAGTCCTCATACCCGGGTATGTCGCCAGATGCGCAAAAGTCCTCATACCCGGGTATGTCGCCAGATGCGCAAAAGTCCTCATACCCGGGTATGTCGCCAGATCCGCAAAAGTCCTCATACCCGGGTATGTCGCCAGATCCGCAAAAGTACTCATACCCGGGTATGTCGCCAGATCCGCAACAGTCCTCATACCCGGGTATGTCGCCAGATCCGCAAAAGTCCTCATACCCGGGTATGTCGCCAGATCGGCAAAGGTCCTCATACCCGGGTATGTGGCCAGATCCGCAAAAGTCCGCATACCCGGGTATGTCGCCAGATCGGCAAAGGTCCTCATACCCGGGTATGTGGCCAGATCCGCAAAAGTCCGCATACCCGGGTATGTCGCCAGATCGGCAAAAGTCCTCATACCCGGGTATGTCGCCAGATCAGCAAAAGTCCTCATACCCGGGTATGTCGCCAGATCGGCAAAAGTCCTCATACCCGGGTATGTCGCCAGATCCGTAAAAGTCCTCATACCCGGGTATGTCGCTAGATCCGCAAAAGTCCTCATACCCGGGTATGTCGCCAGATGCGCAAAAGTCCTCATACCCGGGTATGTCGCCAGATGCGCAAAAGTCCTCATACCCGGGTATGTGGCCAGATCCGCAAAAGTCCTCATACCCGGGTATGTCGCCAGATCGGCAAAAGTCCTCATACCCGGGTATGTCGCCAGATGAGGAAAAGTCCTCATATCCGGGTATGTCGCCAGATCGGCAAAAGTCCTCATACCCGGGTATGTCGCAAGATCGGCAAAAGTCCTCATACCCGGGTATGTCGCCAGATGCGCAAAAGTCCTCATACCCGGGTATGTCGCCAGATCCGCAAAAGTCCTCATACCCGGGTATGTCGCCAGATGCGTAAAAGTCCTCATACCCGTGTATGTCGCCAGATCCGCGAAAGTCCTCATACCCGGGTATGTCGCCAGAACCGCAAAAGTCCTCATACCCGGGTATGTCGCCAGATCCGCAAAAGTCCTCATACCCGGGTATGTCGCCAGATCCGCAAAAGTCCTCATACCCGGGTATGTCGCCAGATCCGCAAAAGTCCTCATACCCGGGGGGTATGTCGCCAGATCCGCAAAAGTCCTCATACCCGGGTATGTCGCCAGATCCGCAAAAGTCCTCATACCCGGGTATGTCGCCAGATGCGCAAAAGTCCTCATACCCGGGTATGTCGCCAGATCGGCAAAAGTCCTCATACCCGGGTATGTCGCCAGATGCGCAAAAGTCCTCATACCCGTGTATGTCGCCAGATCCGCAAAAGTGCTCATACCCGTGTATGTCGCCAGATCCGCAAAAGTCCTCATACCCGGGTATGTCGCCAGATCAGCAAAACTCCTCATACTCGGGTATGTCGCCAGATCCGCAAAAGTCCTCATAACCGGGTATGTCGCCAGATCTGCAAAAGTCCTCATAACCGGGTATGTCGTCAGATCCGCAAAAGTCCTCATACCCGGGTATGTCGCCAAATCGGCAAAAGTCCTCATACCCGGGTATGTCGCCAGATCCGCAACAGTCCTCATACCCGGGTATGTCGCCAGATCCGCAAAAGTCCTCATACCCGGGTATGTCGCCAGATCGGCAAAGGTCCTCATACCCGGTATGTGGCCAGATCTGCAAAAGTCCGCATACCCGGGTATGTCGCCAGATCGGCAAAAGTCCTCATACCCGGGTATGTCGCCAGATCGGCAAAAATCCTCATACCCGGGTATGTCGCCAGATGCGCAAAAGTCCTCATACCCGGGTATGTCGCCAGATCAGCAAAAGTCCTCATACCCGGGTATGTCGCCAGATCGGCAAAAGTCCTCATACCCGGGTATGTCGCCAGATCCGTAAAAGTCCTCATACCCGGGTATGTCGCTAGATCCGCAAAAGTCCTCATACCCGGGTATGTCGCCAGATGCGCAAAAGTCCTCATACCCGGGTATGTCGCCAGATGCGCAAAAGTCCTCATACCCGGGTATGTCGCCAGATGCGCAAAAGTCCTCATACCCGGGTATGTCGCCAGATCCGCAAAAGTCCTCATACCCAGGTATGTCGCCAGATCCGCAAAAGTACTCATACCCGGGTATGTCGCCAGATCCGCAACAGTCCTCATACCCGGGTATGTCGCCAGATCCGCAAAAGTCCTCATACCCGGGTATGTCGCCAGATCGGCAAAGGTCCTCATACCCGGGTATGTGGCCAGATCCGCAAAAGTCCGCATACCCGGGTATGTCGCCAGATCGGCAAAGGTCCTCATACCCGGGTATGTGGCCAGATCCGCAAAAGTCCGCATACCCGGGTATGTCGCCAGATCGGCAAAAGTCCTCATACCCGGGTATGTCGCCAGATCAGCAAAAGTCCTCATACCCGGGTATGTCGCCAGATCGGCAAAAGTCCTCATACCCGGGTATGTCGCCAGATCCGTAAAAGTCCTCATACCCGGGTATGTCGCTAGATCCGCAAAAGTCCTCATACCCGGGTATGTCGCCAGATGCGCAAAAGTCCTCATACCCGGGTATGTCGCCAGATGCGCAAAAGTCCTCATACCCGGGTATGTGGCCAGATCCGCAAAAGTCCTCATACCCGGGTATGTCGCCAGATCCGCAAAAGTCCTCATACCCGGGTATGTCGCCAGATGAGGAAAAGTCCTCATATCCGGGTATGTCGCCAGATCGGCAAAAGTCCTCATACCCGGGTATGTCGCAAGATCGGCAAAAGTCCTCATACCCGGGTATGTCGCCAGATGCGCAAAAGTCCTCATACCCGGGTATGTCGCCAGATCCGCAAAAGTCCTCATACCCGGGTATGTCGCCAGATGCGTAAAAGTCCTCATACCCGTGTATGTCGCCAGATCCGCGAAAGTCCTCATACCCGGGTATGTCGCCAGAACCGCAAAAGTCCTCATACCCGGGTATGTCGCCAGATCCGCAAAAGTCCTCATACCCGGGTATGTCGCCAGATCCGCAAAAGTCCTCATACCCGGGTATGTCGCCAGATCCGCAAAAGTCCTCATACCCGGGTATGTCGCCAGATCGGCAAAGGTCCTCATACCCGGGTATGTGGCCAGATCTGCAAAAGTCCGCATACCCGGGTATGTCGCCAGATCGGCAAAAGTCCTCATACCCGGGTATGTCGCCAGATCGGCAAAAATCCTCATACCCGGGTATGTCGCCAGATGCGCAAAAGTCCTCATACCCGTGTATGTCGCCAGATCCGCAAAAGTGCTCATACCCGTGTATGTCGCCAGATCCGCAAAAGTCCTCATACCCGGGTATGTCGCCAGATCAGCAAAACTCCTCATACTCGGGTATGTCGCCAGATCCGCAAAAGTCCTCATAACCGGGTATGTCGCCAGATCTGCAAAAGTCCTCATAACCGGGTATGTCGTCAGATCCGCAAAAGTCCTCATACCCGGGTATGTCGCCAAATCGGCAAAAGTCCTCATACCCGGGTATGTCGCCAGATCCGCAACAGTCCTCATACCCGGGTATGTCGCCAGATCCGCAAAAGTCCTCATACCCGGGTATGTCGCCAGATCGGCAAAGGTCCTCATACCCGGGTATGTGGCCAGATCTGCAAAAGTCCGCATACCCGGGTATGTCGCCAGATCGGCAAAAGTCCTCATACCCGGGTATGTCGCCAGATCAGCAAAAGTCCTCATACCCGGGTATGTCGCCAGATCGGCAAAAGTCCTCATACCCGGGTATGTCGCCAGATCCGTAAAAGTCCTCATACCCGGGTATGTCGCTAGATCCGCAAAAGTCCTCATACCCGGGTATGTCGCCAGATGCGCAAAAGTCCTCATACCCGGGTATGTCGCCAGATGCGCAAAAGTCCTCATACCCGGGTATGTCGCCAGATGCGCAAAAGTCCTCATAGCCGGGTATGTCGCCAGATCCGCAAAAGTCCTCATACCCGGGTATGTCGCCAGATCCGCAAAAGTACTCATACCCGGGTATGTCGCCAGATCCGCAACAGTCCTCATACCCGGGTATGTCGCCAGATCCGCAAAAGTCCTCATACCCGGGTATGTCGCCAGATCGGCAAAAGTACTCATACCCGGGTATGTCGCCAGATCCGCAAAAGTCCTCATACCCGGGTATGTCGCCAGATCCGCAAAAGTCCTCATACCCGGGTATGTCGCCAGATCCGCAAAAGTCCTCATACCCGGGTATGTCGCCAGATCGGCAAAAGTCCTCATACCCGGGTATGTCGCCAGATCGGCAAAAGTCCTCATACCCGGGTATGTCGCCGGATGAGGAAAAGTCCTCATACCCGGGTATGTCACCAGATCCGCAAAAGTGCTCATACCCGGGTATGTCGCCAGATCGGCAAAAGTCCTCATATCCGGGTATGTCGCCAGATCGGCAAAAGTCCTCATACCCGGGTATGTCGCAAGATCGGCAAAAGTCCTCATACCCGGGTATGTCGCCAGATCCGCAAAAGTCCTCATACCCGGGTATGTCGCCAGATCCGCAAAAGTCCTCATACCCGGGTATGTCGCCAGATGCGTAAAAGTCCTCATACCCGGGTATGTCGCCAGATCCGCGAAAGTCCTCATACCCGGGTATGTCGCCAGAACCGCAAAAGTCCTCATACCCGGGTATGTCGCCAGATCCGCAAAAGTCCTCATACCCGGGTATGTCGCCAGATCAGCAAAACTCCTCATACCCGGGTATGTCGCCTGTTCCGCAAAAGTCCTCATACCCGGGTATGTCGCCAGATCGCCAAAGTCCTCATACCCGGGTATGTCGCCAGATCCGCAAAAGTCCTCATACCTGGGTATGTCGCCAGATCGGCAAAAGTCCTCATACCTGGGTATGTTGCCAGATGCGCAAAAGTCCTCATACCCGTGTATGTCGCCAGATCCGCAAAAGTTCTCATACCCGGGTATGTCGCCAGATCCGCAAAAGTCCTCATACCCGGGTATGTCGCCAGATCGGCAAAAGTCCTCATACCCGGGTATGTCGCGAGATCCGCAAAGGTCCTCATACCCGGGTATGTCGCCAGATCGGCAAAAGTCCTCATACCCGGGTATGTCGCCAGATCCGCAAAGGTCCTCATACCCGGGTATGTCGCCAGATCGGCAAAAGTCCTCATACCCGGGTATGTCGCCAGATCCGCAAAAGTCCTCATATCCGGGTATGTCGCCAGATCCGCAAAAGTCCTCATACCCGGGTATGTCGCCAGATGCGCAAAAGTCCTCATACCCGGGTATGTCGCCAGATCCGCAAAAGTCCTCATACCCGGGTATGTCGCCAGATCCGCAAAAGTCCTCATACCCGGGCATGTCGCCAGATGCGCAAAAGTCCTCATACCCGGGTATGTCGCCAGATCCGCAAAAATCCTCATAGCCGGGTATGTCGCCAGATCAGCAAAAGTCCTCATACCCGTGTATGTTGCCAGATCCGCAAAAGTCCTCATACCCGGGTATGTCGACAGATCCGCAAAAGTCCTCATACCCGGGTATGTCGCCAGATCCGCAAATGTCCTCATATCCGGATATGTCGCCAGATCGGCAAAAGTCCTCATACCCGGGTATGTCGCCAGATCCGCAAAAGTCCTCATACCCGGGTATGTCGCCAGATCCTCAAAAGTCCTCATACCCGGGCATGTCGCCAGATCTGCAAAAGTCCTCATCCCCGGGTATGTCGCCAGATCCGCAAAAGTCCTCATACCCGGGTATGTCGCCAGATCCGCAAAAGTGCTCATACCCGGGTCTGTCGCCAGATCGGCAAAAGTCCTCATACCCGGGTATGTCGCCAGATCAGCAAAACTCCTCATACCCGGGTATGTCGCCAGATCGGCAAAAGTCCTCATTCCCGGGTATGTCGTCAGATCCGCTAAAGTCCTCATGCCCGGGTATGTCGCCAGATCCGCAAAAGTTCTCATACCCGGGTATGTCGCCAGATCGGCTAAAGTCCTCATACCCGGGTATGTCGCCAGATCCGCAAAAGTCCTCATACCCGGGTATGTCGCCAAATCGGCAAAAGTCCTCATACCCGGGTATGTCGCCAGATCCGCAAAAGTCCTCATACCCGGGTATGTCGCCAGATCGGCAATAGTCCTCATACCCGGGTATATCGCCAGATCCGCAAAAGTCCTCATACCCGGGTATGTCGCCAGATCGGCAAAGGTCCTCATACCCGGGTATGTCGCCAGATCCGCAAAAGTCCTCATACCCCCGTGTATGTCGCCAGATCCGCAAAAGTCCTCATACCCGGGTATGTCGCCAGATCCGGAAAAGTCCTCATACCCGGCCGGGAATGTCGCCAGATCCGCAAAAAGTCCTCATACCCGGGTATGTCGCCAGATCCGCAAAAGTCCTCATACGCGAGTAGGTCGCCATATCTGGAAAAGTCCTCATACCCGGGTATGTCGCCAGATCAGCAAAACTCCTCTTACCCGGGTATGTCGCCAGATCCGGAAAAGTCCTCATTCCCGGGTATGTCGTCAGATCCGCTAAAGTCCTCATGCCCGGGTATGTCGCCAGATCCGCAAAAGTTCTCATACCCGGGTATGTCGCCAGATCGGCTAAAGTCCTCATACCCGGGTATGTCGCCAGATCCGCAAAAGTCCTCATACCCGGGTATGTCGCCAAATCGGCAAAAGTCCTCATACCCGGGTATGTCGCCAGATCCGCAAAAGTCCTCATACCCAGGTATGTCGCCAGATCGGCAATAGTCCTCATACCCGGGTATATCGCCAGATCCGCAAAAGTCCTCATACCCGGGTATGTCGCCAGATCGGCAAAGGTCCTCATACCCGGGTATGTCGCCAGATCCGCAAAAGTCCTCATACCCGTGTATGTCGCCAGATCCGCAAAAGTCCTCATACCCGGGTATGTCGCCAGATCCGGAAAAGTCCTCATACCCGGGTATGTCGCCAGATCCGCAAAAAGTCCTCATACCCGGGTATGTCGCCAGATCCGCAAAAGTCCTCATACGCGAGTAGGTCGCCATATCTGGAAAAGTCCTCATACCCGGGTATGTCGCCAGATCCGGAAAATTTCTCATACCTGGGTATGTCGCCAGATCCGGAAAAGTCCTCATTCCCGGGTATGTCGCCAGATGCGCAAAAGTCCTCATACCCGGTTATGTAGCCAGATGCGCAAAAGTCCTCATACCCGGGTATGTCGCCAGATCGGCTAAAGTCCTCATACCCGGGTATGTCGCCAGATCCGCAAAAGTCCTCATACCCGGGTATGTCGCCAAATCGGCAAAAGTCCTCATACCCGGGTATGTCGCCAGATCCGCAAAAGTCCTCATACCCGGGTATGTCGCCAGATCGGCAATAGTCCTCATACCCGGGTATATCGCCAGATCCGCAAAAGTCCTCATACCCGGGTATGTCGCCAGATCGGCAAAGGTCCTCATACCCGGGTATGTCGCCAGATCCGCAAAAGTCCTCATACCCGTGTATGTCGCCAGATCCGCAAAAGTCCTCATACCGGGTATGTCGCCAGATCCGGAAAAGTCCTCATACCCGGGTATGTCGCCAGATCCGCAAAAAGTCCTCATACCCGGCGGGTATGTCGCCAGATCCGCAAAAGTCCTCATACGCGAGTAGGTCGCCATATCTGGAAAAGTCCTCATACCCGGGTATGTCGCCAGATCCGGAAAATTTCTCATACCTGGGTATGTCGCCAGATCCGGAAAAGTCCTCATTCCCGGGTATGTCGCCAGATGCGCAAAAGTCCTCATACCCGGTTATGTAGCCAGATGCGCAAAAGTCCTCATACCCGGGTATGTCGCCAGATCCGCAAAAGTCCTCATACCCGGGTATGTCGCCAGATCCGCAAAAGTCCTCATACCCGGGTATGTCACCAGATTGCTCAAAGATCCTCATACCCGGGTATGTCGCCAGATCGGCAAAAGTCCTCATACCCGGGTATGTCGCCAGATCCGCAAAGGTCCTCATACCCGGGTATGTCGCCAGATCGGCAAAAGTCCTCATACCCGGGTATGTCGCCAGATCCGCAAAAGTCCTCATACGCGAGTAGGTCGCCATATCTGGAAAAGTCCTCATACCCGGGTATGTCGCCAGATCCGGAAAATTTCTCATACCTGGGTATGTCGCCAGATCCGGAAAAGTCCTCATTCCCGGGTATGTCGCCAGATGCGCAAAAGTCCTCATACCCGGTTATGTAGCCAGATGCGCAAAAGTCCTCATACCCGGGTATGTCGCCAGATCGGCTAAAGTCCTCATACCCGGGTATGTCGCCAGATCCGCAAAAGTCCTCATACCCGGGTATGTCGCCAAATCGGCAAAAGTCCTCATACCCGGGTATGTCGCCAGATCCGCAAAAGTCCTCATACCCGGGTATGTCGCCAGATCGGCAATAGTCCTCATACCCGGGTATATCGCCAGATCCGCAAAAGTCCTCATACCCGGGTATGTCGCCAGATCGGCAAAGGTCCTCATACCCGGGTATGTCGCCAGATCCGCAAAAGTCCTCATACCCGTGTATGTCGCCAGATCCGCAAAAGTCCTCATACCGGGTATGTCGCCAGATCCGGAAAAGTCCTCATACCCGGGTATGTCGCCAGATCCGCAAAAAGTCCTCATACCCGGCGGGTATGTCGCCAGATCCGCAAAAGTCCTCATACGCGAGTAGGTCGCCATATCTGGAAAAGTCCTCATACCCGGGTATGTCGCCAGATCCGGAAAATTTCTCATACCTGGGTATGTCGCCAGATCCGGAAAAGTCCTCATTCCCGGGTATGTCGCCAGATGCGCAAAAGTCCTCATACCCGGTTATGTAGCCAGATGCGCAAAAGTCCTCATACCCGGGTATGTCGCCAGATCCGCAAAAGTCCTCATACCCGGGTATGTCGCCAGATCCGCAAAAGTCCTCATACCCGGGTATGTCACCAGATTGCTCAAAGATCCTCATACCCGGGTATGTCGCCAGATCGGCAAAAGTCCTCATACCCGGGTATGTCGCCAGATCCGCAAAGGTCCTCATACCCGGGTATGTCGCCAGATCGGCAAAAGTCCTCATACCCGGGTATGTCGCCAGATCCGCAAAAGTCCTCATATCCGGGTATGTCGCCAGATCCGCAAAAGTCCTCATACCCGGGTATGTCGCCAGATGCGCAAAAGTCCTCATACCCGGGTATGTCGCCAGATCCGCAAAAGTCCTTATACCCGGGTATGTCGCCAGATCCGCAAAAGTCCTCATACCCGGGCATGTCGCCAGATGCGCAAAAGTCCTCATACCCGGGTATGTCGCCAGATCCGCAAAAATCCTCATAGCCGGGTATGTCGCCAGATCAGCAAAAGTCCTCATACCCGGGTATGTTGCCAGATCCGCAAAAGTCCTCATACCCGGGTATGTCGACAGATCCGCAAAAGTCCTCATACCCGGGTATGTCGCCAGATCCGCAAATGTCCTCATATCCGGGTATGTCGCCAGATCGGCAAAAGTCCTCATACCCGGGTATGTAGCCAGATCCGCAAAAGTCCTCATACCCGGGCATGTCGCCAGATCCGCAAAAGTCCTCATACCCGGGTATGTCGCCAGATCGGCAAAAGTCCTCATACCCGGGTATGTCGCCAGATCTGCAAAGGTCCTCATACCCGGGTATGTCGCCAGATCGGCAAAAGTCCTCATACCCGGGTATGTCGCCAGATCCGCAAAGGTCCTCATACCCGGGTATGTCGCCAGATCGGCAAAAGTCCTCATACCCGGGTATGTCGCCAGATCCGCAAAAGTCCTCATATCCGGGTATGTCGCCAGATCCGCAAAAGTCCTCATACCCGGGTATGTCGCCAGATCCGCAAAAGTCCTCATACCCGGGTATGTCGCCAGATCCGCAAAAGTCCTCATACCCGGGTATGTCGCCAGATCCGCAAAAGTCCTCATGCCCGGGCTTGTCGCCAGATGCGCAAAAGTCCTCATACCCGGGTATGTTGCCAGATCCGCAAAAATCCTCATAGCCGGGTATGTCGCCAGATCAGCAAAACTCCTCATACCCGTGTATGTCGCCTGATCCGCAAAAGTCCTCATACGCGGGTATGTCGACAGATCCGCAAAAGTCCTCATACCCGGGTATGTCGCCAGATCCGCAAATGTCCTCATATCCGGGTATGTCGCCAGATCGGCAAAAGTCCTCATACCCGGGTATGTCGCCAGATCCGCAAAAGTCCTCATACCCGGGTATGTCGCCAGATCCGCAAAAGTCCTCATACCCGGGTATGTCGCCAGATCCGCGAACGTCCTCATGCCCGGGTATGTCGCCAGATCCGCAAAAGTTCTCATACCCGGGTATGTCGCCAGATCGGCAAAAGTCCTCATACCCGGGTATGTCGCAAGATCCGCAAAAGTCCTCATACCCGGGTATGTCGCCAGATCGGCAAAAGTCCTCATACCCGGGTATGTCACCAGATGCGCAAAAGTCCTCATACCCGTGTATGTCGCCAGATCCGCAAAAGTGCTCATACCCGGGTATGTCGCCAGATCGGCAAAAGTCCTCATACCCGGGTATGTCGCCAGATCAGCAAAACTCCTCATACTCGGGTATGTCGCCAGATCCGCAAAAGTCCTCATACCCGGGTATGTCGCCAGATCCGCAAAAGTCCTCATACCCGGGTATGTCGCCAGATCCGCAAAAGTCCTCATTACCGGGTATGTCGCCAGATCCGGAAAAGTCCTCATACCCGGGTATGTCGCCAGATCCGCAAAAGTCCTCATACCCTGGTATGTCGCCAGATCCGCAAAAGTCCTCATACGCGCGGGTAGGTCGCCATATCCGGAAAAGTCCTCATACCCGGGTATGTCGCCAGATCCGGAAAAGTCCTCATTCCCGGGTATGTCGCCAGATCCGCTAAAGTCCTCATGCCCGGGTATGTCGCCAGATCGGCAAAAGTCCTCATACCCGGGTATGTCACCAGATGCGCAAAAGTCCTCATACCCGTGTATGTCGCCAGATCCGCAAAAGTGCTCATACCCGGGTATGTCGCCAGATCGGCAAAAGCCCTCATACCCGGGTATGTCGCCAGATCAGCAAAACTCCTCATACTCGGGTATGTCGCCAGATCCGCAAAAGTCCTCATACCCGGGTATGTCGCCAGATCCGCAAAAGTCCTCATACCCGGGTATGTCGCCAGATCCGCAAAAGTCCTCATTACCGGGTATGTCGCCAGATCCGGAAAAGTCCTCATACCCGGGTATGTCGCCAGATCCGCAAAAGTCCTCATACCCTGGTATGTCGCCAGATCCGCAAAAGTCCTCATACGCGCGGGTAGGTCGCCATATCCGGAAAAGTCCTCATACCCGGGTATGTCGCCAGATCCGGAAAAGTCCTCATTCCCGGGTATGTCGCCAGATCCGCTAAAGTCCTCATGCCCGGGTATGTCGCCAGATCCGCAAATGTTCTCATACCCGGGTATGTCGCCAGATCGGCTAAAGTCCTCATACCCGGGTATGTCGCCAGATCCGCAAAAGTCCTCATACCCGGGTATGTCGCCAGATCGGCAATAGTCCTCATACCCGGGTATATCGCCAGATCCGCAAAAGTCCTCATACCCGGGTATGTCGCCAGATTGGCAAAGGTCCTCATACCCGGGTATGTGGCCAGATCCGCAAAAGTCCTCATACCCGGGTATGTCGCCAGATCGGCAAAAGTCCTCATACCCGGGTATGTCGCCAGATGAGGAAAAGTCCTCATACCCGGGTATGTCGCCAGATCCGGAAAAGTCCTCATTCCCGGGTATGTCGCCAGATCCGCTAAAGTCCTCATGCCCGGGTATGTCGCCAGATCCGCAAAAGTTCTCATACCCGGGTATGTCGCCAGATCGGCAAAAGTCCTCATACCCGATTATGTCGCCAGATCCGCAAAAGTCCTCATACCCGGGTATGTCGCCAGATCGGCAATAGTCCTCATACCCGGGTATGTCGCCAGATCCGCAAAAGTCCTCATACCCGGGTATGTCGCCAGATCGGCAATAGTCCTCATACCCGGGAATATCGCCAGATCCGCAAAAGTCCTCATACCCGGGTTGTCGCCAGATTGGCAAAGGTCCTCATACCCGGGTATGTGGCCAGATCCGCAAAAGTCCTCATACCCGGGTATGTCGCCAGATCGGCAAAAGTCCTCATACCCGGGTATGTCGCCAGATGAGGAAAAGTCCTCATACCCGGGTATGTCGCCAGATCCACAAAAGTGCTCACACCCGGGTATGTCGCCAGATCCGCAAAAGTCCTCATACCCGGGTATGTCGCCAGATTGGCAAAGGTCCTCATACCCGGGTATGTGGCCAGATCCGCAAAAGTCCTCATACCCGGGTATGTCGCCAGATCGGCAAAAGTCCTCATACCCGGGTATGTCGCCAGATGAGGAAAAGTCCTCATATCCGGGTATGTCACCAGATCGGCAAAAGTCCTCATACCCGGGTATGTCGCAAGATCGGCAAAAGTCCTCATACCCGGGTATGTCGCCAGATGCGCAAAAGTCCTCATACCCGGGTATGTCGCCAGATCCGCAAAAGTCCTCATACCCGGGTATGTCGCCAGATGCGTAAAAGTCCTCATACCCGTGTATGTCGCCAGATCCGCGAAAGTCCTCATACCCGGGTATGTCGCCAGAACCGCAAAAGTCCTCATACCCGGGTATGTCGCCAGATCCGCAAAAGTCCTCATACCCGGTTATGTCGCCAGATCCGCAAAAGTCCTCATACCCGGGTATGTCGCCAGATCCGCAAAAGTCCTCATACCCGGGGGGTATGTCGCCAGATCCGCAAAAGTCCTCATACCCGGGTATGTCGCCAGATCCGCAAAAGTCCTCATACCCGGGTATGTCGCCAGATGCGCAAAAGTCCTCATGCCTGGGTATGTCGCCAGATCGGCAAAAATCCTCATACCCGGGTATGTCGCCAGATGCGCAAAAGTCCTCATACCCGTGTATGTCGCCAGATCCGCAAAAGTGCTCATACCCGTGTATGTCGCCAGATCCGCAAAAGTCCTCATACCCGGGTATGTCGCCAGATCAGCAAAACTCCTCATACTCGGGTATGTTGCCAGATCCGCAAAAGTCCTCATAACCGGGTATGTCGCCAGATCTGCAAAAGTCCTCATAACCGGGTATGTCGTCAGATCCGCAAAAGTCCTCATACCCGGGTATGTCGCCAAATCGGCAAAAGTCCTCATACCCGGGTATGTCGCCAGATCCGCAACAGTCCTCATACCCGGGTATGTCGCCAGATCCGCAAAAGTCCTCATACCCGGGTATGTCGCCAGATCGGCAAAGGTCCTCATACCCGGGTATGTGGCCAGATCTGCAAAAGTCCGCATACCCGGGTATGTCGCCAGATCGGCAAAAGTCCTCATACCCGGGTATGTCGCCAGATCAGCAAAAGTCCTCATACCCGGGTATGTCGCCAGATCGGCAAAAGTCCTCATACCCGGGTATGTCGCCAGATCCGTAAAAGTCCTCATACCCGGGTATGTCGCTAGATCCGCAAAAGTCCTCATACCCGGGTATGTCGCCAGATGCGCAAAAGTCCTCATACCCGGGTATGTCGCCAGATGCGCAAAAGTCCTCATACCCGGGTATGTCGCCAGATGCGCAAAAGTCCTCATACCCGGGTATGTCGCCAGATCCGCAAAAGTCCTCATACCCGGGTATGTCGCCAGATCCGCAAAAGTACTCATACCCGGGTATGTCGCCAGATCCGCAACAGTCCTCATACCCGGGTATGTCGCCAGATCGGCAAAGGTCCTCATACCCGGGTATGTGGCCAGATCCGCAAAAGTCCGCATACCCGGGTATGTCGCCAGATCGGCAAAAGTCCTCATACCCGGGTATGTCGCCAGATCAGCAAAAGTCCTCATACCCGGGTATGTCGCCAGATCGGCAAAAGTCCTCATACCCGGGTATGTCGCCAGATCCGTAAAAGTCCTCATACCCGGGTATGTCGCTAGATCCGCAAAAGTCCTCATACCCGGGTATGTCGCCAGATCGGCAAAAGTCCTCATATCCGGGTATGTCGCCAGATCGGCAAAAGTCCTCATACCCGGGTATGTCGCAAGATCGGCAAAAGTCCTCATACCCGGGTATGTCGCCAGATCCGCAAAAGTCCTCATACCCGGGTATGTCGCCAGATCCGCAAAAGTCCTCATACCCGGGTATGTCGCCAGATGCGTAAAAGTCCTCATACCCGGGTATGTTGCCAGATCCGCGAAAGTCCTCATACCCGGGTATGTCGCCAGAACCGCAAAAGTCCTCATACCCGGGTATGTCGCCAGATCCGCAAAAGTCCTCATACCCGGGTATGTCGCCAGATCCGCAAAAGTCCTCATACCCTGGTATGTCGCCAGATCCGCAAAAGTCCTCATACGCGCGGGTAGGTCGCCATATCCGGAAAAGTCCTCATACCCGGGTATGTCGCCAGATCCGGAAAAGTCCTCATTCCCGGGTATGTCGCCAGATCCGCTAAAGTCCTCATGCCCGGGTATGTCGCCAGATCGGCAAAAGTCCTCATACCCGGGTATGTCACCAGATGCGCAAAAGTCCTCATACCCGTGTATGTCGCCAGATCCGCAAAAGTGCTCATACCCGGGTATGTCGCCAGATCGGCAAAAGTCCTCATACCCGGGTATGTCGCCAGATCAGCAAAACTCCTCATACTCGGGTATGTCGCCAGATCCGCAAAAGTCCTCATACCCGGGTATGTCGCCAGATCCGCAAAAGTCCTCATACCCGGGTATGTCGCCAGATCCGCAAAAGTCCTCATTACCGGGTATGTCGCCAGATCCGGAAAAGTCCTCATACCCGGGTATGTCGCCAGATCCGCAAAAGTCCTCATACCCTGGTATGTCGCCAGATCCGCAAAAGTCCTCATACGCGCGGGTAGGTCGCCATATCCGGAAAAGTCCTCATACCCGGGTATGTCGCCAGATCCGGAAAATTTCTCATACCCGGGTATGTCGCCAGATCCGGAAAAGTCCTCATTCCCGGGTATGTCGCCAGATCCGCTAAAGTCCTCATGCCCGGGTATGTCGCCAGATCCGCAAAAGTTCTCATACCCGGGTATGTCGCCAGATCGGCTAAAGTCCTCATACCCGGGTATGTCGCCAGATCCGCAAAAGTCCTCATACCCGGGTATGTCGCCAGATCGGCAATAGTCCTCATACCCGGGTATATCGCCAGATCCGCAAAAGTCCTCATACCCGGGTATGTCGCCAGATTGGCAAAGGTCCTCATACCCGGGTATGTGGCCAGATCCGCAAAAGTCCTCATACCCGGGTATGTCGCCAGATCGGCAAAAGTCCTCATACCCGGGTATGTCGCCAGATGAGGAAAAGTCCTCATACCCGGGTATGTCGCCAGATCCGGAAAAGTCCTCATTCCCGGGTATGTCGCCAGATCCGCTAAAGTCCTCATGCCCGGGTATGTCGCCAGATCCGCAAAAGTTCTCATCCCCGGGTATGTCGCCAGATCCGCAAAAGTTCTCATACCGATTATGTCGCCAGATCCGCAAAAGTCCTCATACCCGGGTATGTCGCCAGATCGGCAATAGTCCTCATACCCGGGTATGTCGCCAGATCCGCAAAAGTCCTCATACCCGGGTATGTCGCCAGATCGGCAATAGTCCTCATACCCGGGTATATCGCCAGATCCGCAAAAGTCCTCATACCCGGGTATGTCGCCAGATTGGCAAAGGTCCTCATACCCGGGTATGTGGCCAGATCCGCAAAAGTCCTCATACCCGGGTATGTCGCCAGATCGGCAAAAGTCCTCATACCCGGGTATGTCGCCAGATGAGGAAAAGTCCTCATACCCGGGTATGTCGCCAGATCCACAAAAGTGCTCATACCCGGGTATGTCGCCAGATCCGCAAAAGTCCTCATACCCGGGTATGTCGCCAGATTGGCAAAGGTCCTCATACCCGGGTATGTGGCCAGATCCGCAAAAGTCCTCATACCCGGGTATGTCGCCAGATCGGCAAAAGTCCTCATACCCGGGTATGTCGCCAGATGAGGAAAAGTCCTCATATCCGGGTATGTCGCCAGATCGGCAAAAGTCCTCATACCCGGGTATGTCGCAAGATCGGCAAAAGTCCTCATACCCGGGTATGTCGCCAGATGCGCAAAAGTACTCATACCCGGGTATGTCGCCAGATCCGCAAAAGTCCTCATACCCGGGTATGTCGCCAGATGCGTAAAAGTCCTCATACCCGTGTATGTCGCCAGATCCGCGAAAGTCCTCATACCCGGGTATGTCGCCAGAACCGCAAAAGTCCTCATACCCGGGTATGTCGCCAGATCCGCAAAAGTCCTCATACCCGGGTATGTCGCCAGATGCGCAAAAGTCCTCATGCCTGGGTATGTCGCCAGATCGGCAAAAATCCTCATACCCGGGTATGTCGCCAGATGCGCAAAAGTCCTCATACCCGTGTATGTCGCCAGATCCGCAAAAGTGCTCATACCCGTGTATGTCGCCAGATCCGCAAAAGTCCTCATACCCGGGTATGTCGCCAGATCAGCAAAACTCCTCATACTCGGGTATGTCGCCAGATCCGCAAAAGTCCTCATAACCGGGTATGTCGCCAGATCTGCAAAAGTCCTCATAACCGGGTATGTCGTCAGATCCGCAAAAGTCCTCATACCCGGGTATGTCGCCAAATCGGCAAAAGTCCTCATACCCGGGTATGTCGCCAGATCCGCAACAGTCCTCATACCCGGGTATGTCGCCAGATCCGCAAAAGTCCTCATACCCGGGTATGTTGCCAGATCGGCAAAGGTCCTCATACCCGGGTATGTGGCCAGATCTGCAAAAGTCCGCATACCCGGGTATGTCGCCAGATCGGCAAAAGTCCTCATACCCGGGTATGTCGCCAGATCAGCAAAAGTCCTCATACCCGGGTATGTCGCCAGATCGGCAAAAGTCCTCATACCCGGGTATGTCGCCAGATCCGTAAAAGTCCTCATACCCGGGTATGTCGCTAGATCCGCAAAAGTCCTCATACCCGGGTATGTCGCCAGATGCGCAAAAGTCCTCATACCCGGGTATGTCGCCAGATGCGCAAAAGTCCTCATACCCGGGTATGTCGCCAGATGCGCAAAAGTCCTCATACCCGGGTATGTCGCCAGATCCGCAAAAGTCCTCATACCCGGGTATGTCGCCAGATCCGCAAAAGTACTCATACCCGGGTATGTCGCCAGATCCGCAACAGTCCTCATACCCGGGTATGTCGCCAGATCCGCAAAAGTCCTCATACCCGGGTATGTCGCCAGATCGGCAAAGGTCCTCATACCCGGGTATGTGGCCAGATCCTCAAAAGTCCGCATACCCGGGTATGTCGCCAGATCGGCAAAGGTCCTCATACCCGGGTATGTGGCCAGATCCGCAAAAGTCCGCATACCCGGGTATGTCGCCAGATCGGCAAAAGTCCTCATACCCGGGTATGTCGCCAGATCAGCAAAAGTCCTCATACCCGGGTATGTCGCCAGATCGGCAAAAGTCCTCATACCCGGGTATGTCGCCAGATCCGTAAAAGTCCTCATACCCGGGTATGTCGCTAGATCCGCAAAAGTCCTCATACCCGGGTATGTCGCCAGATGCGCAAAAGTCCTCATACCCGGGTATGTCGCCAGATGCGCAAAAGTCCTCATACCCGGGGTATGTCGCCAGATGCGCAAAAGTCCTCATACCCGGGTATGTCGCCAGATCCGCAAAAGTCCTCATACCGGGTATGTCGCCAGATCCGCAAAAGTACTCATACCCGGGTATGTCGCCAGATCCGCAAAAGTACTCATACCCGGGTATGTCGCCAGATCCGCAAAAGTCCTCATACCCGGGTATGTCGCCAGATCCGCAAAACTCCTCATACCCGGGTATGTCGCCAGATCCGCAAAAGTCCTCATACCCGGGTATGTCGCCAGATCGGCAAAAGTCCTCATACCCGGGTATGTCGCCAGATCGGCAAAAGTCCTCATACCCGGGTATGTCGCCGGATGAGGAAAAGTCCTCATACCCGGGTATGTCACCAGATCCGCAAAAGTGCTCATACCCGGGTATGTCGCCAGATTGGCAAAAGTCCTCATATCCGGGTATGTCGCCAGATCGGCAAAAGTCCTCATACCCGGGTATGTCGCAAGATCGGCAAAAGTCCTCATACCCGGGTATGTCGCCAGATCCGCAAAAGTCCTCATACCCGGGTATGTCGCCAGATCCGCAAAAGTCCTCATACCCGGGTATGTCGCCAGATGCGTAAAAGTCCTCATACCCGGGTATGTCGCCAGATCCGCGAAAGTCCTCATACCCGGGTATGTCGCCAGAACCGCAAAGGTCCTCATACCCGGGTATGTCGCCAGATCCGCAAAAGTCCTCATACCCGGGTATGTCGCCAGATCAGCAAAACTCCTCATACTCGGGTAAGTCGCCAGATCCGCAAAAGTCCTCATAACCGGGTATGTCACCAGATCCGCAAAAGTCCTCATACCCGGGTATGTCGTCAGATCCGCAAAAGTCCTCATACCCGGGTATGTCGCCAAATCGGCAAAAGTCCTCATACCCGGGTATGTCGCCAGATCCGTAAAAGTCCTCATACCCGGGTATGTCGCTAGATCCGCAAAAGTACTCATACCCGGGTATGTCGCCAGATGCGCAAAAGTCCTCATACCCGGGTATGTCGCCAGATGCGCAAAAGTCCTCATACCCGGGTATGTCGCAAAATGCAAAAGTCCTCATACCCGGGTATGTCGCCAGATCCGCAAAAGTCCTCATACCCGGGTATGTCACCAGATCCGCAAAAGTACTCATACCCGGGTATGTCGCCAGATCCGCAAAAGTCCTCATACCCGGGTATGTCGCCAGATCCGCAAAAGTCCTCATACCCGGGTATGTCGCCAGATCCGCAAAAGTCCTCATACCCGGGTATGTCGTCAGATCCGCAAAAGTCCTCATACCCGGGTATGTCGCCAAATCGGCAAAAGTCCTCATACCCGGGTATGTCGCCAGATCCGTAAAAGTCCTCATACCCGGGTATGTCGCTAGATCCGCAAAAGTCCTCATACCCGGGTATGTCGCCAGATGCGCAAAAGTCCTCATACCCGGGTATGTCGCCGGATGCGCAAAAGTCCTCATACCCGGGTATGTCGCCAGATGCGCAAAAGTCCTCATACCCGGGTATGTCGCCAGATCCGCAAAAGTCCTCATACCCGGGTATGTCGCCAGATCCGCAAAAGTACTCATACCCGGGTATGTCGCCAGATCCGCAAAAGTCCTCATACCCGGGTATGTCGCCAGATCCGCAAAACTCCTCATACTCGGGTATGTCGCCAGATCCGCAAAACTCCTCATACCCGGGTATGTCGCCAGATCCGCAAAAGTCCTCATACCCGGGTATGTCGCCAGATCGGGAAAAGTCCTCATACCCGGGTATGTCGTCAGATCCGCAAAAGTGCTCATACCCGGGTATGTCGCCAGATCGGCAAAAGTCCTCATACCCGGGTATGTCGCCAGATCCGCAAAAGTCCTCATACCGGGTATGTCGCCAGATCCGCAAAAGTCCTCATACCCGGGTATGTCGCCAGATCGGCTAAGGTCCTCATACCCGGGTATGTGGCCAGATCCGCAAAAGTCCTCATACCCGGGTATGTCGCCAGATCGGCAAAAGTCCTCATACACGGGTATGTCGCCAGATCAGCAAAAGTCCTCATACCCGGGTATGTCGCCAGATCGGCAAAAGTCCTCATACCCGGGTATGTCGCTAGATCCGCAAAAGTCCTCATACCCGGGTATGTCGCCAGATGCGCAAAAGTCCTCATACCCGGGTATGTCGCTAGATCCGCAAAAGTCCTCATACCCGGGTATGTCGCCAGATGCGCAAAAGTCCTCATACCCGGGTATGTCGCCAGATTCGCAAAAGTCCTCATACCCGGGTATGTCGCCAGATGTGCAAAAGTCCTCATACCCGGGTATGTCGCCAGATCCGCCAAAAGTCCTCATACCCGGGTATGTCACCAGATCCGCAAAAGTACTCATACCCGGGTATGTCGCCAGATCCGCAAAAGTCCTCATACCCGGGTATGTCGCCTGATCCGCAAAAGTACTCATACCCGGGTATGTCGCCAGATCGCCAAAGTCCTCATACCCGGGTATGTCGCCAGATCCGCAAAAGTCCTCATACCTGGGTATGTCGCCAGATCGGCAAAAGTCCTCATACCTGGGTATGTCGCCAGATGCGCAAAAGTCCTCATACCCGTGTATGTCGCCAGATCCGCAAAAGTTCTCATACCCGGGTATGTCGCCAGATCCGCAAAAGTCCTCATACCCGGGTATGTCGCCAGATCAGCAAAACTCCTCATACTCGGGTATGTCGCCAGATCCGCAAAAGTCCTCATACCCGGGTATGTCGCCAGATCCGCAAAAGTCCTCATACCCGGGTATGCCGCCAGATCGGCAAAAGTCCTCATACTCGGGTATGTCACCAGATCCTGCAAAGTCCCCATACCCGGGTATGTCGCCAGATCCGGAAAAGTCCCCATACCCGGGCATGTCGCCAGATCGGCAAAAGTCCTCATACCCGGGTATGTCGCCAGATCCGCAAAAGTCCTCATACCCGGGTACGTCGCCAGATCCGCAAAAGTCCTCATATCCGGGTATGTCGCCAGATCCGCAAAAGTCCTCATACCCGGGTATGTCGCCAGATCCGCAAAAGTCCTCATACCCGGGTATGTCGCCAGATCGGCAAAAGTCCTCATACCCGGATATGTCGCCAGATGAGCAAAAGTCCTCATACCCGGGTATGTCGCCAGATGCGCAAAAGTGCTCATACCCGGCCGGGTATATCGCCAGATCAGCAAAAGTCCTCATACCCGGGTATGTGGCCAGATCCGGAAAAGTCCTCATACCCGGGTATGTCGCCAGATCCGCAAAAGTCCTCATACCCGGGTATGTCGCCAGATCCGCAAAAGTCCTCATACCCGGGTATGTCACCAGATCCGCAAAGTCCTCATACCCGGGTCTGTCGCCAGCTGCGCAAAACTCTTCATGCCCGGGTATGTCGCCAGATCCGCAAAAGTCCTCATACCCGGGTATGTCACCAGATCGGCAAAAGTCCTCATACCCGGGTATGTCGCCAGATCGGCAAAGATCCTCATACCCGGGTATGTTGCCAGATCGCAAAAGTCCTCATACCCGGGTATGTCGCCAGATCGGCAAAAGTCCTCATACCCGGCTATGTCGCCAGATGCGCAAAAGTCCTCATACCCGTGTATGTCACCAGTTCCGGAAATGTCCTCATACCCGGGTATGTCGCCAGATCCGGAAAAGTCCACCTACCCGGGTATGTTCGTCAGATCGGGAAAAGTCCTCATACCCGGTTATGTCACCAGATCGGGAAAGGTCCTCATACCCGGGTATGTCGCCAGATCTAGAAAAGTCTTCATACCCGGGTATGTCGCCAGATCCTGAAAATTCCTCATACCTGGGTATGTCGCTAGTTCCTGAATAGTCCTCATACCCGGGTACATCGCCAGATCCGCAAAAGTCCTCATACCCGGGTATGTCGCCAGATCCGCAAAAGTCCTCATACCCGGGTATGTCGCCAGATCGGCAAAAGTCCTCATACCCGGGTATGTCGCCAGATCGGCAAAAGTCCTCATACCCGGATATGTCGCCAGATGAGCAAAAGTCCTCATGCCCGGGTATGTGTGGCCAGATCCGGAAAAGTACTCATAACCCGGGTATGTCGCCAGATCCGCTAAAGTCCTCATGCCCGGGTATGTCGCCAGATCCGCAAAAGTTCTCATACCCGGGTATGTCGCCAGATCGGCAAAGATCCTCATACCCGGGTATGTTGCCAGATCCGCAAAAGTCCTCATACCCGGGTATGTCGCCAGATCGCAAAAGTCCTCATACCCGGCTATGTCGCCAGATGCGCAAAAGTCCTCATACCCGTGTATGTCGCCAGATCCAGAAAAGTCCTCATACCCGGTATGTCGCCAGATCTGGAAAAATCCTCATGCCCGAGTATGTCGTCAGATCCGGAAAATTCCTCATACCCGGGTATTGTCGCCAGTTCCGGGAAATGTCCTCATACCCGGGTATATCGCCAGATCCGGAAAAGTCCTCATACCCGAGTATGTCGTCAGATCCGGTAAATTCCTCATACCCGGGTATGTCGCCAGTACCGGAAATGTCCTCATATCCGGGTATGTTGCCAGATCCGGGAAAGTCCTCATACCCGGGTATGTCGCCAAATCCTGAAAAGTCCTCATACCCGGGTATGTCGCTAGTTCCTGAATAGTCCTCATACCCGGGTATGTCGCGAGATCCGGAAAAGTCCACATACCCAGGTATGTCGCCAGATCGGGAAAAGTCCTCATACCCGGTTATGTCGCCAGATCGGGAAAGGTCCTCATACCCGGGTATGTCGCCAGATCTAGAAAAGTCTTCATACCCGGGTATGTCGCCAGATGCTGAAAAGTCCTCATACCCGGGTATGTCGCCAGATCGGCAAAAGTCCTCATACCCGGGTATGTCGCCAGATCGGCAAAGGTCCTCATACCCGGGTATATTGCCAGATCCGCAAAGTCCTCATACCCGGGTATGTCGCCAGATCGGCAAAAGTCCTCATACCCGGGTATGTCGCCAGATGCGCAAAAGTCCTCATACCCGGGTATGTCGCCAGATCTGGAAAAATCCTCATACCCGAGTATGTCGCCAGATCGGGAAAAGTCCTCATACCCAGTTATGTCGCCAGATCGGGAAAGGTCCTCATACCCGGGTATGTCGCCAGATCTAGAAAAGTCTTCATACCCGGTATGTCGCCAGATCCTGAAAATTCCTCATACCCGGGTATGTCGCTAGTTCCTGAATAGTCCTCATACCCGGGTATGTCGCCAGATCCGGAAAAGTCCTCATACCTGGTTATCCTCATTGCGTTCGTCGTCTTTTTGCGTTCGCCGTCTTTTTGCGTTCGTCGTCTTTTTACGTTCGTCGTCTTTTTGCGTTCGTCGTCTTTTGCGTTCGTCGTCTTTTTGCGTTCGTCGTCTTTTTGCGTTCGCCGTCTTTTTGCGTTCGCCGTCTGTTTGCATTCGTCATCTTTTTGCGTTCGTCGTCTTTTTCCGTTCGTCGTCTTTTTAGCATTCGTCGTCTTTTTTGCGTTCGTCCGTCTTTTTGCGTTCGTCGTTTTTAACGCAAAAAGACGACGAACGTAAAAAAACGACGAACGCAAAAAGACGGCGAACGCAAAAAGACAGCGAACGCAAAAAGACGGAGAACGCAAAAAGACGACGAACGCAAAAGACGACAAATGCAAAAAGACGACGACGTAAAAGACGACGACGTAAAAAGACGACAAACGCAAAAAGACGGCGAACGCAAAAAGACAACGAATGCAAAAAGACGACGAACGATAAAAGACAATGAACGCAAAAAGACGACGACCGCAAAAAGACGACGACCGCAAAAAGACGACGAACGCAAAAAGACGACGAACGCAAAAAGACGACGAACGCAAAAAGACAAACGTAAAAAGACGACGGATGCAAAAAGACAAACGCAAAAAGACGTTGAACGCAAAAAGAGAAACGCCAAAAGACGACGAACGCAAAAAGACGACGAACGCAAAAAGACGACGAACGCAAAAGACGACGAACGCAAAAAGACGACGAACGCAAAAAGGCGACGGACGCATAAGACGAAGAATGCATAAAGACGAAGTACGCAAAAGGACGACGAACGCAAAAAGACAAACGTAAAAAGATGACGGACGCAAAACGACAAACGCAAACAGACGTTGAACGCAAAAAGAGAAACGCCAAAAGACGACGAACGCAAAAAGACGACGAACGCAAAAAGACGACGAATGCAAAAAGACGACGAACGTCTTTTTGCTTCGTCGTCCTTTTGCGTACTTCGTCTTTATGCGTTCGTCGTCTTTTTGCGTTCGTCGTCTTTTTGCATTCGTCGTCTTTTTGCGTTCGTCGTCTTTTTGCGTTTGTCGTCTTTTTGCGTTCGTCATTTTTTGGCGTTTGTCTTTTTGCATTCGTCGTCATTTGCGTCCGTCGTCTTTTTGCGTTCGTCGTCTTTTTGCGTTCGTCGTTTTTGGCGTTTGTCTTTTGCGTTCATCGCCTTTTTGCGTTCGTCGTCTTTTTGCGTTCGCTGTCTTTTTGCGTTCGTCGTCTTTTTGCGTTCGTCGCTTTTTGCGCAAAAAGACGATGAACGCAAAAAGACGACGACGTAAAAAGACGACGAACGCAAAAAGAAGGCAAACGCAAAACGACGACGAACGCAAAAAGACGGCGAACGCATAAAGACGATGAACGCAAAAAGACGACGAATGCAAAAAAGACGACGAACGCAAAAAGACGGCGAACGCAAAAAGACAGCGAACGCAAAAAGACGGAGAACGCAAAAAGACGACGAACGCAAAAAGACGACAAATGCAAAAAGACGACGACGTAAAAAGACGACGACGTAAAAAGACGACAAACGCAAAAAGACGGCGAACGCAAAAAGACAACGAATGCAAAAAGACGACGAACGATAAAAGACAATGAACGCAAAAAGACGACGACCGCAAAAAGACGACGACCGCAAAAAGACGACGACCGCAAAAAGACGACGAACGCAAAAAGACGACGAACGCAAAAAGACGACGAACGCAAAAAGACAAACGTAAAAAGACGACGGATGCAAAAAGACAAACGCAAAAAGACGTTGAACGCAAAAAGAGAAACGCCAAAAGACGTCGAACGCAAAAAGACGACGAACGCAAAAAGATGACGAACGCAAAAGACGACGAACGCAAAAAGACGACGAAACGCAAAAAGGCGACGGACGCATAAAGACGAAGAATGCATACAGACGAAGTACGCAAAAGGACGACGAACGCAAAAAGACAAACGTAAAAAGATGACGGACGCAAAACGACAAACGCAAACAGAGTTGAACGCAAAAAGAGAAACGCCAAAAGACGACGAACGCAAAAAGACGACGAACGCAAAAAGACGACGAACGCAAAAAGACGACGAACGTCTTTTTGCTTCGTCGTCCTTTTGCGTACTTCGTCTTTATGCGTTCGTCGTCTTTTTGCGTTCGTCGTCTTTTTGCATTCGTCGTCTTTTTGCGTTCGTCGTCTTTTTGCGTTTGTCGTCTTTTTGCGTTCGTCATTTTTTGGCGTTTGTCTTTTTGCGTTCGTCGTCATTTTGCGTCCGTCGTCTTTTTGCGTTCGTCGTCTTTTTGCGTTCGTCGTTTTTTGGCGTTTGTCTTTTTGCGTTCATCGCCTTTTGCGTTCGTCGTCTTTTGCGTTCGCTGTCTTTTTTGCGTTCGTCGTCTTTTTGCGTTCGTCGCTTTTTGCGCAAAAGACGATGAACGCAAAAAGACGACGAACGTAAAAAGACGACGAACGCAAAAAGAAGGCAAACGCAAAACGACGACGAACGCAAAAAGACGGCGAACGCAAAAAGACGATGAACGCAAAAAGACGACGAATGCAAAAAAGACGACGAACGCAAAAAGACGACGACACGCAAAAAGACAACGAATGCAAAAAGACGACGAACGCAAAAAGGCGATGAACGCAAAAAGACAAACGCCAAAAAATGACGAACGCAAAAAGACGACGAATGCAAAAAGACGACGAACGATAAAAGACAAACGCAAAAGACAATGAACGCAAAAAGACGACGACCGCAAAAAGACGACGAACGCAAAAAAGACGACGAACGCAAAAAGACGACGAACGCAAAAAGACAAATGTAAAAAGACGACGGACGCAAAAAGACAAATGTAAAAAGACGACGGACGCAAAAAGACAAATGTAAAAAGACGACGGACGCAAAAAGACAAATGCAAAAAGACGTTGAACGCAAAAGAGAAACGCCAAAAGACGACGAACGCAAAAAGACGACGAACGCAAAAAGACGACGAACGCAAAAAGACGACGAACGCAAAAAGACGACTGCAAAAAGACGACGAAAAAGACGACGAACGCAAAAGACGACGAACGTAAAAAGGCAACGGACGCATAAAGACGAAGAACGCATAAAGACGAAGAACGCAAAAGGACGACGAACGCAAAAAGACAAACGTAAAAAGATGACGGACGCAAAAAGACAAACGCAAAAAGACGTTGAACGCAAAAAGACGTTGAACGCAAAAAGAGGAAACGCCAA